>JAVFBZ010145234.1:8322-20475 GCA_032466195.1 Katharina tunicata | reverse complement strand
TGTCATATTTCAAGTTTTCTATTATCGAAGCATCATGGTAGAGCGCAGCCAAATTTGACCCCAACCTTCGACGTTACTCTCTGGATTCGATGTTAATAATCGACCGCAACGTCTTGCTATGGTTGAAGCAATTCTTTGTGAAAGGATAACAAATCATATATGCACTTAAAGAAACGTTAAGGTGCCAAGTGGGTTTTTTAGGCCTTCTCGACCGATACTAGCCAGCGGGGAAGATTTCGACTCGATAAATCGACAGCAAGACCTAGTTATTTGTATGCTTGTTCATGTCTCGCATTTAGCAGTATTACAGACCGGCCCTACCTGCAATTCGCAGAGGCAGATGGTGCCACACCGTCGACGGTTATTTCACAAAAAATAGTCCCATCTAAATCGTGGTATTTTAAACAATTTACAGCCGTTTACTTTTGTTGGACAAAAATACAAATGGTAGAAAACAATTATTGTTGTTTAACGTCTATGGTCTTCAGAAGAAAAATAACTTTACAAACATTAACGATGCTAGCCAGTCAAAATATATTTTAACGTGGAAAGGGGCGAAATAGGCAGCGGCAAAATAAAATGTGAAGCAATACAGCAATCTGAAGAAATGTTTCTGTTTAGAGCTGTGTTTTGTTTGATACGTGTTTAACGCCGTGCTTCACATTAATTAACAAGAACGTAGTTTTTGTCTGACGTTTGAAAGACAAGTCCATTGGGCTGCAATGGTAACCGTAATATGTAGAAAACATGAAATTATTACTTGCCTCCCTTTTCTGTAATTTTATCCTCAATCGTAAATCTTATAAGACTATATTTTATTTAAATAACTGCTGTTTAAGTTTCACAACTGCATTGGATTCAATCAAACTTTGTTTGACTAATTTGTAACAAATTAACTTATAAATTTATTTTGATATATTTTTCGTTTTCAGTGTTCTATGTTATGTACATATATGTATTAATATACTTAAAAATCTAGTTCCTCTAAATTTTCTTTCTATGAATTTATTTCCGACGTTGTTGGGTACGTCTTTCCACACGCATAAATTATGTCTTAGTAGGATACCTGGCTTGTATGCAAATGGTTTAAGTGAAAATCAGTCGCAAACAGTTTTCTACTTGGCTTGCCGAAGAGAAATCACACAGCTAGCTTTAACGGTGGGGAAAAGCAAAAACAAAAAAGTCAACTATTATATAGCCAAATCGAATATATTGACTAAAACGAAGACGCAATTTGTTAATGTTTTAAAACATATCATGTGTACTTAGTATCACTACCCAAATTAAAGTTAAACCACGAAACACGTCCGCCAGATTGGCGACATAAAAATTAGTCTAAGTGGCCTCCCCTGTAATTGGCCAATTAAAATAATTCTCGGCTCACACTATCTGAGAGGAAATCACGTCTGAAGTGAGATTCGGAGGTATATATATGTCATTACAGCATAATTAAGTTTTCTCCTGTACAGCAAGAGGTTGGTAGTCCGACAAGTATTCAAGCTTTATGATCAGCAGGTACTCGGTAACCCTGGTAAATACTAGTGCCGAAAAGCATTGATATATATGGGGAGAAGAAAAAACACGTTTCAATGTCAGACTTGTAAAACTTCTCTAGCGCCTTATTGGTGTTGAATGCGTCTCGTTTGACAGACAAAGGTTATGTTGTCACCGGAATTTTGTTGTATCATTTATAGAAATATATTACTGGTAAAGCTAATGAGATAATGCGATGTCCGTTTTACAGTGACTTTTTTTAACATCTTAATTATCCGTCATAGGTTTTCAAATCATCCACTGGGAATTTATAATAATTTCTATTAGTTAATATGTACAAAAAAATATTTAAAAGATATATTTACATAAACTAAAAGTATACCGTCTGGGAATGAACATTTCATAACGGTAATTCCACATAAATTATACACCTGCGCCAAAAGTACAGTATAATTCAATCGCCAAAGCTTCGTATTAACATAATTAGTAACTCTCCGTAGAAAAATAATTTCATAGGAATCGACCTAAGCGCTCACCTTCTAGATCCATCAGGAAACAGCTATCCGTTCATCGTTGGTGTGTTCCTGTATTTATTGTGTAATTGTGTGTACTATCATTTGTTCTAGCTAACACACACATTTTAAAAAATAGAGAGAAAAATAACAAAAATATTTTGGTAATGTGTGTCCTTTGGAAAAATCATGTAGTATTTTACTAGCTTTTACCCAAAGTACAAAGCTAACATATCACACGCCTTACAACATTTAATACAGTGCTGAATACGAGTGGATGATAAATGATTATCTGGCCAGATGTCATCTGCATTGGGCAATAATTGATTAATTTAAGTCAATTTTACCCCTGTTCACGTGGAGTAACGTTTTTTCTGGTAATTTACCCTCTTTATTCCTTGCCTT
Source organism: Katharina tunicata (assembly GCA_032466195.1). Taxonomy (NCBI): domain Eukaryota; kingdom Metazoa; phylum Mollusca; class Polyplacophora; order Chitonida; family Mopaliidae; genus Katharina; species Katharina tunicata. The sequence continues at coordinate 18,064 of JAVFBZ010145234.1, read as the reverse complement.
AGAAACGGTAATATTGAACACGCCGGCCATCTGTGGTGGTCACGTGGACCATGTTTACTGTGAAACCTATACGCGTAAGGACATCTTATTGTATTGTTTTCCCGGCTAGGCAAAAAGAAATAAAAATACATAGAAGAATTCTATTAGGTGCATTAAACCATTTATGATTATCAAGGTATATTATTTAGGATTTGTTTAGGGCAGGAGTTCAAATCAGCAGAATATAGTTGCACTGCTTAAAGATGTACAAAAAGTGTTTCTTAGGTTATTGGCATAGAAAAATGAAATACTGTTTTTTGGATTATAATACGTAAGGTTATATCTGATGCGACTAATAATATTGTAATAGGATGAACTGTGATTTACTGGGGCCATCCGTAAGTCTATTTATGTTAATGGCAATTATTGACAACAAAAGTGGGTGAGATCGTTTAAGCATGGGCTATATAGTCAGGACAGCGTAAATTATGTCTGTCACATAGCGGACTAAATTTGAATAAAAAGTGGTTAATTTTCGGTCTCTAGTTTCTGCTTTGGAGACAGTCCGTGTTTGCTTGGTGTTTTACGACATACAAGATTTAGCCATCTGGTGTATAGTAAAATGAGTAAATTTATTTGAAAACCATGGACGAAATCACGTATATTAATTTTTAGTATTGATAATTTTACAGCTACACAGCTTAAATTTTAATTCATGTGTTTCATGATTAGAGTTGTTTATATGTTTTACATTGATTACAATACAATATACATGTACATTCCTGGTTTATATATATTACTTATAAAATAAACTAACAAATACTAACTCTGGACATAGGGTTTATATAGGGCCATATTTGAAACTAGCATTTTTGCTAAATGTGTAAACCCTATTGCAATAGAGGATTATTATTATTATTACCATTGTTTTAATATAAATATATGCTTAACTTTATCTCGTGGCCACCATGTTGGATAGATTATTAGAAAATACTCAAATATTTAGAAACAGAGGTCTGTTATAGTTTTACACAAAGAATTGAAGTTACCTCTCTGTTTTCATCGAGCAGGTAGTTGTCGGGAGCTTCCTGTGCCATGGTGGTCTCTGATCAAGAAACTGACTTGTTGTGGCTTCCTATTTTTAGTCTTGCCCTTATACCGTGTCGTCCTTGTTTATAGCCAGTGTTGGCGTAGTAATATATACAAGGGAGTCAATTGTTTGTCGCTCACTGGTAGAGACAGGTGGGGACTGTATATACTACTGGTGTTGGTGATTTCTTTCGTCTATTGGGCTGGAACAGTGTCATATTAAAGTTGGTTAAATAACCACAAAATCCCGGTAGAAACCAACAAACCAACCATGTATTCAACGACTCTTGTCGTTCAATAACATATCAATTACAACACTAAGGTAAACTGAGCATAATTGAAAACATACCAAATTTCCTTGGAAAAATACGAAGTTTGAAATACTGTGTTTGGCTTCACTGAAATGACAGGAAACGGACAGTTAATCTCCGCTGGAACTTAGCGTTGAAGCAGAAGTATTTCACCATCAACTTAAAACCCTATTGCCCGTACTTGTATTGTAAGTTCTAGCGAAAAATACTTTTATCAGCACTTGCTACCTTCCAATTATGAAACAAATATTTTCACGATCGTAAAGAGTTTGTTCTATGCACCCTGTCGTAAGATGCCTAACGCCAATTGTGACTTGTTTATCGGATATTGGTATCATATAATACAGAAGAAGTATTGGAAGTAAAGCTGACATTGAAGATCAACATCTTTTTTTTTACTGAATTGTCAGAGTCCTTGTACAAAAAGGAATACAACGCACTAAATCCCAAAGTCTTCTATAATTGGTGGCGTATGTTGTCCCATTCACTCCTATTTGCTTCTTAATTGCTCTTTATTGGCTAACGTCACATTACTCTGCTATTTATCTGAAAACCTTCATGGGATTTCATCTAGCGGGAATTAGGAACTTGGTTACGCTCAACATTGGTTGTCAGTAAATTATTTATACGAAACGTTTTAGAAAAGAGCAACATTATCATGAAACCTACTCCCACATCTGCCATCCCCGTTTATAAGTTCATCCAGGAGTTCATCCTAATGGTGAAAATATTCTATTAATTAGTGACAACTAGACACCTTCATGAGTAATGTCCAATTCGCGGACCAACGTAACAGCAGCAAGCATTTCATACAACACAAAAAGGAGAACAACACTTTTGGTGATGGAAACTATGCTACTTGCTGTTTTCTGACTAGACAATTATAGCTTTTCAGTGTTATTACAAGATAATCCGAATAATACACGCACATGGAATGTTATTTATTAATACATTTATGCATTTTTGATGACTGCGGTTGTTAAAAATTAGTCGAAGTTTTAGTTGTCTATTCCCATAGCATACTATTTTCTGAAACAAAATTACTCCTACTTTTACATATTTAAAAAAATTACACCAATACTTAAACAATAACTCGTCCTGTCATGTAAATTGCTTCAAATCTCGTGTAATCGAAGACAGATGGTATGTGGTGCGTATTTGGTAGATCAAGCGCCTGACTCTCTATGTCAGGAGAATATTACGATGAGAACATATGGGCAGGCTCCAGTCTGCGAAGTTGTGATCAGTTAATTATTTTATTAGAGACTATTAAAAACTCTTTCGTCGTACTGCCTTGGGAGCAGTTGGTGTTATTCGAGGTACTCTTCACTACAGCACTCTGGGCAAGAAATGAAGTGACCGCCTTAACTGAACAAGATACGGAGTGATATGTGGGTGAATCCCACGATGGTTTTAATGAGGATATAAATATCATGTGGTAGCTGTTACCTCTAGCTAATACTTGACCTAACTGTATTACTTACAAAACAAATCATTCAAAAACTGTTCCGGTTAAGTCAAAGACTAGTCAGATGGCGATAAACCGATTTGAGCAAATCAGAACAGGTTGTTTTTATCGTGTGTATCGAAAATGAGTTATTGTGGTCTTAATGCCAAACCATACAGTATTTCATTTCTGCTAGACTTGAAATTCCGCCTTGTTATTCTATACATACAATGTACAAGACCTGCATGTGGCAATAACTCTACAGTTCTGCGAAATAATGTCAATTATAAAACAAAGCGAAATTCCATTGCTATATAGACCATCTAAATTGATCTTCAAGATGTTCATCATCCGACTGGAAGATCATATCTGACGCTTCTAACAATATTGCAATAGGATGAACTGTGGTGTTTAGGAGCCATCCGTAAGTCTATTTATTTTAATGTCAGCTATTGACAACTTGTGGCGGAGATCGTTTTACCAAGGGCTCTGAAGGCCGGGACAAAGTAAATTGTGTCTGGCTCATGACATATTTATCAGAAAGGGTTGGAATGAACTATGGTTAAAGATCAGTGTAGCTTCATTTCATTCTTACTACATATAGGTTGCATACATTTTAAGAGTTATTAAATGTGTGAGTAACCGAGATCTACTATAGTTGTCCACACACAATAATTTACCGTTATGTTTTCAGCAGCATGTTACAGACAACAAGGCAGCTCTCTACATAGTCACTGAACAAGACAAAACATTAAATGCTCAGACAAAAAAAACCCCAATATATTGACATCAGCAATGTATTTCCTCTCGCACGTTCTATAGAACCAACCTACAAGATGCATTAGGCATAGAAGAAAGAAACAACGAAAAAGTAGAATTTATAAACCAGAATGTTATACATATAGATTATCAGAGGAAACCAAAGACAGGAAAGATAAACACATGATTGCAGGTAATATGTAGTATATAATTCCAGGTGTAAAATGTGTAAAGAAAATTTAGCACGACAAACGTCAGCGTTTGTGAAGTGTTTCTACTTGATCGCATAATCTTTCCTATTTATATAAGGATCATAAATTCCTCTTCGCTTCTCAATTGCCCTATATTTGCTTACGTCACACCAATCTGCGATGCACCTAAAGACCTTCACGATACTTCATCTAACGTGAATTAGGATATTGGTTACGCACAGCATTGGTTGACAGTATTTTCACGAAACGGTCTAGAAAAGAATAACATTAACCTACTCGCGCTTATGCCAACCCCGTTTACAAATTCATCCTAATGGTGAAAATATTCAACTTATTAGAGACACAGTTTCATGAGAAATTTCCAATCATAACCTTCGTTGACTTATCACATTAATACATCAAGACACAAAACATCTCGCAACATTTGTGTCATTAGACACTTAGTCAAAGGTTGAAAATGGACACTTTTCTGATTTTGTATCACTAATTGATCCACATTGCACATATGTATTTTACATATTTCCCGGACTCTTTTGTTCATACATATACACAAATGAACATCCAAAAGGTTTCGTTAAACAAACAATTAATTAACAACACTGTTCATATTCTCTATAACGCACTAATTTATCCATATTTAACATGCAGTAATGCTCTCTGGGAGAACACATTCTTTGACAAAAAAGATTCGTTTGAATCATCCAATTTGTATAACTCACTTTTACTAAAATATATTGCGTAAATTAAAAACTCCTCAACATATCCAACGTAATCAATTGTCATGGTAATCGTTTTGCGAACAAACCAATACTTCCTCCACTTATTGTCCAGAAGATATTCTTACATCCGTCCAATATGCATCGAAACCCGACTCCGCATTACGAATTTAATGTACATAGACCCTTTTACACATCCAATTTGCCTCTCGACCCATTAAGAGTTAAATGTCCTAGAAAGTGGCATAATCTTTCCGAAAATATCAAATCAGTTAAATAGGCATCTTTCGTTGAAAACACAAAAATGTCACCACAAATATGAATTTAAAAATACTGTGTTTTTTTTTTCATTACATCTCTGAAGATGTTTCACCAGATTGTCAGCGATAACGTCCGTTCACCCTCACTCGGAAACCATCGAATGTACTGCGCACATCATCTCGTACGTGATACGATCATCGCTATTTTGGCCGGATCTTTTCACAGCCAGTGAGTCCAACTGCCAATGTAGACAGATCCCACAGTTTTCATTTGTTTTACATTCATAACATGACTTACTCCTAAACTAAATATAGTGCATGTAATGCCATATAAAATCCGCTCGATAATCGTATATTTTCTTACGTGTTCATTGTCCATACGGCGGTAGATAGGCTTCTGGCGAACCAAATGTTTACCTTTTTGATACATACTCATATACCTATCACGGCCAAGCTAAATGATTACAGCCAAATAACGTGAAGTCACGCGAGGTTCTATCGATTGCCGTTCATCAAATGGATTGATTTGCTGCTTAAGCCCATCGAGGTGTTGGTGAGGTTTAAGTTTGACTTATTTGTAGTAACCTCTAGTTAATGCTGTATTGTACTAATTACACTAAGCAGTAAACAACCCATAACTACATTCTTGTCAGTGAAGAATACAAAAACATGACGACTGAGATGGATTTTCAACTTCTAGGTATATTGGTAAGCAGAAGTTGAAAATCCATCTCAGTTGTCATGTTTTTGTAATGTACCAAGCTTCTAAATACCACTTAAACAAGACATTAAAGAATGGTTCCTGTAAAATCAAACTTATGCAATTTGGTGATAAAACGATTAAATCAAATAACAGGTTTGTTTTTGTCGTGTCTTACTTTTATCCTGGAAAGTTTACTCTTATCACCTAACGCTAACTGAAATATAAACAATTAGCATGTCATATTCAATACGTTGGTTTCTTATATAACTTTTAGAATATGCATGTCTTCTTGACAAATGTCATAAATTATTTGTCTGTCAAATATAGGTTCATTGATGTATCAGATTGCAAGATATTTTCTTGCTTAGACACTGTTGTCCCTAAATAACCAAAGACAGTTATCATTCACATTTTATTCCTTAAAATTGGACACAAATGAATCTGGCTAAGCGGTACAAGTAAATGACAAATGGCCAGATATTAACCTGTTTGGGTAATGGTTTAGCTAGTTTGGCCAGGCTGGTGCTGGGAACTGCTTACTTATTGGATTAGAGTTGAACGGAAGTGCCGTTTCACATCGTGATAGCTTTTCTTCAGATAATACAACCGCTTATTCTTTGTGAGAGAAATGATTAGGTTTATTATCTTCCCAGACAAAACTATTCATCTCCAGGAGCCTATAGCTGGTTACATTGACAGTCTGAATAAGGCCATACTTACAGTGTATTATCGCCTTTGACGATGCGGTATGACTCGATGACAAATGATGATCGTGACAGCTGACATCTGCATTTGACTGATAGTAAACCGTTTTAGGTATTTGTTAACTCGACAACCAGTTCAATATGCTGGGCCTCGGAACTGCTTCGTTATTGTGTTATAGTTATAGTTGGCTTCGCCCAACGTAATAGCTTCTTCTCATAATTCGATGATTCCTTTTGAGATAAACGGTCAGATGTATGAGGCTGAGTCTATATCTGTAAAGTTATGACTGATTATATGGATTCCTTAAAATTTTTAATGGGCGTGTCTTTTACTTTCCAAAGAAAAATGTGATCCATACGGTTTCGATTAGCAATAATTACATGCAATAGTTCTACATTTATTAAGGATGGACTATCCCATTGAGGGTCAAAATCGTTTATTTTTTTATTTCTTTATTAGAACAATCTATTTTGTGACCTGGATATTGTGAAAGAATATATAAAAATTCCAGTTATAAGTTTTTAAATTTTATTGTTGAAAATTTTGAATCAGTTTTTTGCAATGTACAGCTGGATGGTTTTTGCCCGATTTCTAGCACTTCATTTTTTTAATAAATTTAATTTTCAACTCATAAACACTTTGAGCTACACCCGTGAAATTCGGCATGCTAAGTAGTGGCATAATAATCTAGTGAAAAATATTTCAGATTTTATAAATTCGGCTAACTTTTTTTAATTATTCGTCTTTGAATGCTGAAAGTTTAATTTTAATCAGTTAATGTCAAATAATTTTAGAAAAATTGCTATAAAGAGACAACTAGACAAAAAAATAAAAATAAAAACAAAACACAGATAACCTTTACTTGTTCTAGTTGTCATGTGTCAGCATGTACCATCATAGTTGAGATATGTTGAACGATTTTTTCAAAATTTAAATTAGAAAAGGGAGGCAATTGTTTTCATTTAATTTGATTTAATCCTGAATAATTTCTACACGGTTATAGCAACAGTTTTACAAATTACATACCTTACATCTCCAGGTCACACGCTTTAATAAAATATATAATATTGACTCTTACAGAAGACAAAATGTTACAGGGTGTACAAAATTTGCTCAAGTACAATGTAGGTAGCCTATCCTTAATTGCAATTTTTGCGTTTCGATCCTTCAATCGCAAAGCTGTTCTACAAACTTTTCACCATTCCAGTATTTTATATATTTAAATTGTTCAAAAATCATTTAACGCTGTACGTCAAATATAAAAACAAGGTGATGTGAAGAGGAGAGACTTTAGTGACACAAATTTTGAATTGGTTGTCTAACATGTACAAATATTTAAATTGCAAAACTTGTAGATGTGCAAAAGTTGTAAAATTGTGGATATATGATACATGCGCATTACAATTTAAGAAATATTTCAATCACAATTTAAGCTTTGCATACCAGAGTTCGTGGCATACCGAAACGCATAAACACTGCATCAGACCTGACTGTGCAGAGCTGTTGCATTGCAAGAACAATGTGTACGCTGTTAGCAAATATGCTTTTGTTGACGCACAATCTTACACCTGCCGTTACACTTGCTCCCCTTCTGTTTCGTTCGCTAATCTGACATATTTCATATATTGCAATGTTATGTTATTATAGTAAGTTTATACCACCTTATATCATCAAAACATTAGGACAACGAAATAACGTCTTTAACAATCCATGCCGGAGCGTCATTAGGTAACTTTTATTACTTCAGTTCCTACAAAAGTGAAAATATTGGGGACTTATTGCAGGACGACTTGCAATCCTGCATATTGAGTCGATGCTTTATTTACTCTAACACAATTAGCCTTAACAGTATTTTCTTTTTTTTGGGATAACACTCACACTGAGACTGAACAGATTCTAGTTCAGAAAATTTTGCAGACTTAGACCCTTCCGGGAATCGAACCCTCAGAGTCTGGCACCGAGTCGCCAGTAAATAATGCCGGGCACATAAACCACTCAGCCATCCGACCTTCTAAAAAAAAGAAAAAAAGATCACAATTAGATTTGATGCCGAACAATGACACACATATGACAACAAGTCTACAGTTTTCTGTAATCAAAACATTACCAAGTCTGCATTCGCTACAGTATGACAGGAATGGCACTTGTATTAGATTTCCCGTGACAGAGGAGACGATTCATGCTTTTAAGTGTCTTAATTTGTTGTATATTGGTACCTTGTCAGAGGCATTCCACAATATGTGAACTTGTTTCAAGTACATTTAGACAACGGCTAGCATTTACTTGATCCATTTCTCCAACATTATTATGCGTCGACAGAAATAATAATCTAGCAGAGTGGCATGCACAGACGGACATTACAAAATATATCAAATAACAGGGTAGTGGATCATAATTTATATCTAATAAACCCCACAATAAAAGCAAGCTATGGTCATCAGACAGTTAATGAGAGGAAGCAATGTAATAGTTTCTGAATGAAAAGTCGTCTGGAGCCATTATGTGTAACGTGAAGACTGAGCAGCCGGAATGTATTTTTAATAATATTAAAGAGAGGCAGCAATCTAATTAAATAGTATTTAAAATGAATAATTCAACACCAGCCATATAGGTAGCATACGGTTAGAGCAGACAAAATTTTGTTTATTAACATCGTTATGCACTTGTTTAAAATTGTGTGGCAATAAGGTCTAATGGAAAGAAGCCTGTATGTAAGGCTGGAGAAGGATTTCAATATTCGATAAATTATATTTGTTTTAAAAACTTCAATATATATCCAGCACTTGGATCAATATATATGTTCCAAATTTTGACCTTTGCGTTCGTTATACGTGGTCTAAAATTTTGCATTTATAGTCCACAAATGAGCATATTTTTCTATTATTATATTTTTGATTATATTTTTGGTGTATATTTTGAAGCTTATAGGCTACACATTTATATATTTAATTTCTTATTTAAGAGAGTGTTATCCTCCCAAGCATTCTCTTAATATTCACAAAGCTACACATACACAAACAAATTCAATGTGCTGATCCGTTGACCGAACATTGTCGTCGAGGGGGAAAAGAGAAGGAGTCGTCAGAACTACTTGTATGTTAATCAGTGTAAAGTAGAGTACTTTTCTCGATTCTGTTAGCCTTGGGTTTGATTGATTGGAGTATAAAGTCTTGCTGAATGGTGCCTACCCCTTGCATGGTGGCGATATATTCCAACAGTGAAAAGTGGCCCTAACATAACGAAAGAATCCACGGTCAATTTATGTGTTGGAAAGAAAACATTCCTCCATTTCTAAATATTGACAGCATGAATGAAATATGAAAATATTCTTCCCTTAAATAAATGCTCCAAGTTAGTGACAGCTACGGTACAACAATGCTTTTGATACTGCTGTCAATCGGAAATTGTTTGTTCGTTTGATTGGGGTTTGAGGAAGGCGTGCCAGCCCAATCAGTGGAGAAAACCACCATAAACGACGCCGGCAACACATAAGGCGTTATGAAGGAGTAACAAAACAAAACAGCATACAACGACAAATCGGCTTCCTGATGCCCTTGGCCC
>JAVFBZ010145212.1:5098-16153 GCA_032466195.1 Katharina tunicata | reverse complement strand
GTACTGATATACCTTTAACTACAAATAAAGATAACTGAACTGAACTAATCATGATTAAATACAGTGAGATTGTAATTAAATTTTTCCAACAAATCTCAAGTTTGTTCCCTTTGTTAGCATGTGTTTTAGGCCCTGAAAATGAAACCTTACTTGAAGAATAACATTTTCTCTAAAGCATGTTTATTTAGTATATTCTAAAGTGAAATAAATTTCGGCTTAATTCTTGTCAGTCAGTATAATATTCTATGAACATATTTAACAGTGACAGATATGAAGCATTTTAAAATCTTGATGGAAAAATAATCTCTTTATGGGGCTATAATATTGCATGTTCTGTAGAGCGCGGGTAATAGAAGTAATAGAACAAATACTATTGACGCGTGTGCAGGTTTATAAATTTGCTGTCTTTTATTGGCCTTGTTTGTTCGTGTCTGTACGGCTTTATTCAGGCTGCTGTGAATATTGAACATTCTAGGCGCCCTGTTTGTCTGTATTATAAAACGATCATTATTGAGTTAGATTCGATCGAGCAAGTCAGGTAGACCAGCCAGAGTTTTGTTTCCCGAAGCCTGATAAATAACCGAGAGTTGTTTGCCTGGTATTCGGAAGATACGAACAAATGACAACATGATCGAGCCAACAACTGAGCAAACCCGAATAAGCTAAATGGCCAAACAATATAATTCTCAAATACGTCTAATTATTTCATCAGCGACACTTCGGTAGTCGCGGAGCGATAACCATCGCCATTCTTTGTGTAAGATAATTAAAGAATGGCCTGGAGGAAGACACTAGTCTATCCATCATCTCTCCAGACAGACAAGTGATGTGGCCGTCAGTCAGGAGCAAGTTATCATTATTTGTTTGATTGTGGGATAGAGAATATAGTGAGCTCGGGGCTTTCTACTTCCACACACATATCATATACTATAATCTACATACTAATCCATCAATTTAATGTTTTCTTAGTCAAATGCATTTCATTCCACACGAAACATACAATTAATGGAGTGGAAGATATTGCTTTAAGATGTTGTTAGGATGAAAAATGAGACTATATATTTAGCGTTCACTTTACTGTATAGATGAATCTTTCTCATCAACGCAAAGTGTATTGAACCGTTGACCGCTACATCCTTGCTATTATACAGGAAATATGTGGGTATTAGCCAAAATATAGTTGTTCAGCTTGAGTGATAATTCAGGCCAAGTGTAAGTTTAAAATTTGTATATGGCGTCAACCTTACCATCGCTATTGTCTAGTCACGATTAATAACATATTTCATTATAGTCACTGAAAGCCAATATGCCGGATTAATGTTGCTTTTATTAAATTGGAACACGTACTAAGTCTATCCATTGTATGGGAAAATGTTCTAACAAAATTTTGTTATGGAAAGACAAAAGAACTTTAGCTTGTCACCACGTGCCGGTATCTCCTGAACTAGAAATTCGATAATCTGACAGTATTGTTTGTCTTGCTCTTTAAAATAGGATCGTGTCTTTCACTTATGAAGCAGCTGTCTATTGAACGATGAACGATCCAATTAAATATGAATCAATCTATATGGCAAAAGACAAACATAACGCCACTGGCTTAAGTGTTTCCGAATAATTGATGTTTTCAGGAGAAAATCTTGCAAAGATGTTTTTAGTTCACGAGTGCTTGTCTTCATTTGGGCCATAGTATTTGTCTACAGCTACTGGTTTGTTTAAAACTGGGTTGAAAATATCGATAATGAACAGTTCATTTCCTTTTCTTTTTCAAAACCATTTTTTTTCTCTCGGCTTAATGTATTTTCTATTACAAACAACTTTGTCAATAGTGTCCCAGAGATACCTAAACAACAGTAGGCGTCCTTATTAGCCCACACGAAAGAAGTCTTAGCATAACATTGGAATGTTAACTGAATGCTGGGACATAACAGTCGTAATGAGTAAACCATACCTCTAAATGTACCGCACATATAAGTACACAAGTCCCAAATATACATATTCCTAAACTAGACCAACGAGGCGAGGTCACCAATGTAACTTATATACAAGAATAGTGAGTATATACTGACAGTGTCAATATACCAATAACAGCCGTGCACGGCCGAATGTACCGGGAATTTGAGTACAACACACACACGAAGAGGCATATACAAAAAAGCCTACCAACAGTAAACTTTCCTGAGTGCAGTCTGGATTGTATCAAATGATTAAAAAAATATGTCAATAGCAACACGGAACAAAGGTAAATCTTTTTTTCTGATCTCTTTATGCAAGTTGACTCCGATTTGACACAAGCATATTCTTGGGGACTTGTTTGTGAGATAATAATATTCAGAGCTGAAAAACAACACTGACATTGTAAATCTCTTGAAAAGATATTTAAATTTATATCTCAGCGCCAATATTTTATAAGTTTGCACTGATCCTAGTGCGCAAATTTTCTAAACAATACCATATGTATGTTGTTGACAAATTCGCGTTCTCCAAACACCAAGGCTAAATAGAGCCCTCTGGCTAAGGGCAGGGTGTTTCCAGATTATATTCGTGCTGTCATACACTGGAGGAACATTATCTTTACTACAGTGATAACACTTAAGTGACTTCACTTTTTGTGGTTGTGTTAATAGGGTCACCGTCCTAAGTGAAATACCCTTGAGCTCGGCGTTAAACACCAATTAATCAATCAATTCAATACTGAATATTGATTACAAGACTACTGATTCAGCTGCCACACTCAGTTTATTATCTATAAATAGGAAAGAAAAGGTGTTATCATTGTTATATATATATTCTGTGTCTTCAAGACCAGTGCTCGAGCATTTCAGAGAAATGAAATTTCCTTTGAATAAGATTGAAATAACATTTAGCATACCAATTAACCCCAAATCAAAGGTATATTTGTGCAACATTATAAAACCCTGCGGTGGATAAAACAAACTACATTCAGTTGGAACTGTCGTATCGTCAAATATCCGGAGGTAGACGAGGTAATGTCACATGATATGTAATAAATTATAAAGATATATCGTCGTTTCTGTGGTGTGGTGAACTGCTCGGAATGGAGAAGAACAGTGACATGACTAAATACGATTAGGAACCAGCTGAACACATTGACATGTCTTCAAACACACCCTTTGTACTCTGTTTACGTTCTGATCAGCCAGCACTGACCACTTTCCACTCATGCCCGATGAGTTTAATTTGATGAATAATGCATTCAATGAATTGAAGCATGTATCCTGAGAGACAATTAAATTAAGCTGACCATGTTCACTGAATTTCATTTGTGAGGCCAATGATGTTGACAGCGAATCCTATCAGAGTAGTCGTACGTTGTATGAGTATTATAACACAAATAAGAACGATGATTTAGGAAGATATATTTAGTGAAAATCAAGAAAAAAGAACGACTGAATAAAATTTGAAAAGTTTCCTGCAATTTTTTTTTAAAACACAAAAATTATTTTATAAATCAATTTGCATAAAAATGAAGAGGTTAATGAATTAATAAAAATCAAACATAATCATAATACATGATGAATAATACAAATAATACAACAATGACACCATATTATGTGTCCGGTATAACAGACGAAGGCTATCCAAGCTTTTTCACCAGCCCTTGACAAGACTAAATCCGGGACAAGTGAGACGGTGATCGAAATCGTTATTCTCTCGAAGAATATTGTTTTGAGCTCCTAATACAGTAGAACAGGATTAACGCGAACGCGCAACATGACAAAGAAGAACTAATTGCATAAATATCTAAATTGAACGCAATTTAGTAAAATAAGTAGATTTCAACATGGTGAGAGACAAAGTGATTTGTTCCTATTGTTAGAACAAAGTTTTTATTTAAGAGGAAGGCAATCGATTGGTTTGCTCTGTTCGATGGTCCGCAAATCCCATAGGGTCTTAGAACCCATACCTATTTACTACCCATCCGTATGGTTAAACCAGAACAGCAAATGGTTGCATACAACTATGACGTTGTACATACATGGAACCCCAACAAATATGGTTTATTGATTGGTTTTGAGATGATCGACTTTAGAGTCGTTAGTTGGCCGGTCGAATAACACTTTCAACACCTTCACCTCTTGGGAAGAATTCATAGAACCGCTCATCAGATGTCGACAAAGCCCTAGAATGACTTAAACGTAATGTCATGCTTATCAACGTAAACACAAATTACTTTTAGCTTGTGTTTTTTTTAAATTTAACATATTCCTGATGGGACGTTTTTTGCTTCGGAATAGATGTTGTATCCAATGACAGCACGGGGAAAGTATCATTCATGCAAATATTGGACAACTAGCTATTGGCATATTTTAATCTGTTATGGGCCAAACCATGAAGTAGTTATTACGATATTTGCGATTCTTTAGGTACAACAAAAGCCAAAACTTTATTTCCAGAATATTATCCGTGGCATACAAAACTTGACACATGTAAAAGTGTATGTTGCCATGCAAGTTTAGTTTTTTCAAGAAAAGTTACGTATTTAAGATATAAAGTATTCATAATGTTATGGTGTAACACAACAGTGCAGGTCTTGTGCTTTTATAAGTGTAATAATCTACAGAGGTGTAAATCTACATAATTAAACGATGTTACTATAGATTTTTAAAAAAATTGTTACAACAGTTTATTTTGTGAATTTACACAATTGTTTAAACCTACACCTACGGTTAAATTTACAGTAAAAAGATACCAAATACATTTTAAACCGGAGTAAATTAATAATAGTGAAAATCGCTGTAACATAATAAACTATTAAAACTGTAAATCTACAGTGTACTGATTAAAATATTTTTTATTTTCATATAACAGAACAAGGGCTTGACGAACAGGACACATATCAACGAATATTTATATGGTACAGATACGAACCATTTTTAACAGTGCAAACCTGAAGCTTTCTTTAACTTTTCACAAATAACACTAATTCATTTGTTGCTTTGTCCATTTAATAAATATCTGCATTTAGTTTAGTATGATTTGTATTTATGTGATTTCCTTTATATGAAATACAAAACAACCCCTAGACATACATATGTAGTTTGATGGCATGATCCTTCAATTGTGAAGGTGACGATGGCGACGGTGATGATATTAGGTATCAATAGGTTAAAGGACTTTCACACGTGGTCATGGTTGCACTAAAACGATTCGCATGTGGGAAAGTTGTTCATGGCTTGCGATATTCGGGAGTGGTTCGCTCTCTATTTGCCAGCTTTCCACCACTCGAACCCACGTTTTATTGAAACATCCATTAGAACACGACACGTGAAACATAACATATGAAAACAAAACCAAGCTCCGCAACAGTCATTATTTCACACAACGACATATGTTGTATACTTAATATCGTTACTGCAGCCTTGTGAAGCAAACCAGTAAATAACAATTCAAAGAACTGAACTTATTTCCGTTTAAATAATGTAACGATTATATCCAGTTCCATAATTTGACTTAACTGTTCGTGGAAGATCGTTACTTTCTTAGTTGGAGATTTGTAGTCACAATGAACTTGTTCATTAACGAAGTGGTAGCTGTATTCCACGTGGAACGATTGATATGTTCGCTGTATTTTGTATTTGACTCTGGTACATGTCGTGTTGACGTTAATTGTCTGTATGTTCGACTTCAAGGAGTATCTTGTATTAAAACCTCTCAAGGCATGATTAAAATCCATTAGATCATTGAGCAAGCGCCCGTGTTGATGGGATTTCAAATAAAAGCCCGGATAATAGCCTCAATGTTCAATTACAGATAGCATAACAAGTAGGAGTGGAAATGAAGATCTTTCTTGTATAATCATGTTAATTACACGAAGATATCTATTTTGCCTTAGTTCATACCACAAGAAAGTACATGTATAAGAAATGCTGTGAATTCTTAGACGGCCGATGTAATCATGAAGTAAATCCAACAAAATTGCCTGGAGATATTGATATATTTACTGGATGCTTATTTCTCCTTGAACAATGTAACATTTGAAAACTCTCATAGCTTGAATGCAAGAACTCTCTCAACACAATTTCAGGCCAAATCAGCAATATCCTTTTGTTACGGCGGCATGTATCCTTTACAAATGGATGAAAATCAAGGGAACAGAATACGTCATCCCTTATATCTGTAAAATCACTATGGTAGAGAATTAGTTCATTTGTGCACGATAACTAGGTCAAAGCATTATAATCCAAGGAAACTAACACAAAAACGACTTTGTAAAACTAATTAAACATTTGTCTAGCACAAAATAAAAGTATTATTGCGGTAACATCTGTCATGTATCCATTGTTAATTCGAGTATGTGGCTTGACCTGATGGCCTTACAGCTAAACAATGGAAATGAAGAAGCATGTCTAGATTTTGTCTGTTTCGTTCTTTCATTTGACATTTTGTCCGACACAAAATACGAGTTGGCAAGTATAATGGAAATCGTGCTAATGTGAAAGAGCACAGCAATGATATGCAACAGAAGATCAAGAGTATAACGCTTTGTGCGGGTCCTGGAAATGTTCGTCCACTGGCTAAAAGAGGAACTGTTAGTCGTTAACCAAATTGGTGTGATCTTACAATTGGGTAAGGGCCAATTTTCACTTGACACTGCTTTATCTGATTTCTACATATTTTATCAGAGACCTAAAAATACGCTTTACAAGCGCTACGCACATTTTGTATGAACACTTATTTTACGGCTTTTCTATGAAGTCATATTCTGGTTATCCCCAACTTTGGTACAATTCATTATGCCGACACACATCAAATCATCAATAACAATTCGTTCAGTTCAAGTTTTATATAAACTACCCAACATTTGATAGTGATATTTAACATGTTGTGTCATGCAGCTGTTGTATTGTTCAACGGAAACAAATTCCATCTGTTTGTACCATAAACGATGATTTCGTTCTCCGGCAGGCATTCAAAGAGAAGAAAGAAAATTACGTTAGAAAAAGGCCTTATGGTGAAGAAATCATTCAGTTGTCTAATCCATTCCAACATCAACTAAAGTTATTGGTGGGTGTAATGAACACAACTCGTGCACATTATGATCCGATGAGTATCTCGAGCTTTTGCACCACCTGGGGTTGCACAGCTTGTGTGGGAGCTGCACGCACCAACATGTCCAGTTGGATCGAGGTAGCATC
The DNA here is from genome assembly GCA_032466195.1 of Katharina tunicata. NCBI lineage: Eukaryota > Metazoa > Mollusca > Polyplacophora > Chitonida > Mopaliidae > Katharina > Katharina tunicata. The sequence continues at coordinate 8,996 of JAVFBZ010145212.1, read as the reverse complement.
ACAATTGTCACAAACGAAAAAGTAATCTGCCACTACTCTAGCACGATGTGGACGAGCATTGTCACACATCATAATAAACTGTGGGTCAATCACACCAGCAAATAGTCTCACAATGGAATGGAGGATCTCATCCTTGTAACGAGCTGCAGTCAGCATCCCATGCATCAGGACATGGAGAGGTGTTCGTCCAGCCATGAGTATGCCAACCCAGTCCATTGCTGAGTACCCACCATATCTGTCATGCTCAGCGACATGTTTTCACTGGACTGTTTCTCCAACACGTCCTTGCTCTCCAATTGGTATGGTCCAAACAGACCCGAGACCCGTCAGTGAAGAGTACTGGCCACAGTTATCTTGGTCCAAAAGACATGAACCTTATCCAGTTGGTGGCTTGTTTACATTCACTAGATAGAAATAATATACACAGTAACAGTTGACAACAGTTGTTCGTTTAATGTGGTAACATGTTGTCATTCGTTTTGCTGTATGTTACGTGACGTCGGCGTTTGGGGGCAATTGGTCGGGTCAGGAATAGAATAGATGCAGGCCGACTTGCATAATCACAATGACACAGTTTAACATGAAATTAGATGGCCCCTAAATGACTTACCAAGAGGAGCCTTTGTTCAACAGGCCATTTGCTTACTTTTTAAATACACTTGTTTCCAATAATGCTAATCGGTGTCAAGCTAACTTGTAAACAAGCAACTGGATGGAAAATAAGCAAAATTGTCCAAGGGACACCATAACCCTTAGTTTCGTTTTTTTGTAATCATGTATACCCCCCACGAAATCTAAATTACCTGTCCGTATTGGTTAACGCAGGGAGGAGGCGGTCACCCTTGTTGGTACTTTGTGGCGGATTGGGAAAATGGGTGATGAAACTTTGAGCCCAAAATATGTCTCTCTCATCACCATCTACAAGCAATGCAAAGGAAAAAAAAGTATTAACGTAGTTTGATGACGACCCCTATAGGAGTAAACTGTCCACGATACCTTGTCATCTTCAGACATCAGAAAGGCCTATAAACAAATAATCACCTTTTGTTCCTCATCGAAAGGAATGGTTAGATTAAAAAGTTTAAAACCTATACCATTCCAACTTAAATATACATTAGCCTCTACACCTGTGTCTAACCAGCGAGCGGCTTTATTTGCCGAAAGTTCGGGAGGAGCCAATGTAGATCTAAATTGGTCCTCAAGGAAATGTGAGGAATTGTAGATTTAAGGGGTATTTCCGCATTCCTGGAGACAGGTCCTTATAATCCCGGTTCCAAAACCGGTCCAACTATTTACCGTCCAATAGCTATGACTAACTGTGTCTGCAAGAATAAATAATTTAAAACCCGCTTAGACCTGCTTCAGTCGGTCGTTGAGAAGAGAAAAAAAGAAAACGAATGAGCAGGAAGTACACCCGTCTATTTTTCATTGCTGGGCAGCTGTCGCGTCTCGCCATTATTTAAACCATGTCTCTGAATTCTGCAATTCCCGCCTAGATTTATCGCAGACGGAAAGACAATTGCCGCCTCTATTTCGTGCTGGTGAGGGGTCATGGTTTCGTTAAATGTTGATGTTGTCTGGGCAATATTGAATAATCCTTAAGTACAGTCACAGTGAACAGATACACGCGTTGTAAAATCACAACATTACCTCTGTGTATTGCTTTAGAGTTGGTCCACAGGTTGGCTATCCAGTTGTGTGAGTATTCTCTTTCTGTTTGGTCAACCGTCACATGCGTGGAGGGGGGCGATAAAGGGTGTAAGGTATTGGAACTGTTGGCTTTGATGGCGGATGTCCCGTAATGTTTGAGTGAATCAAATCCAAGCGGACTAACATTTATATTCTGCCATTTATGTTTAACAATATAAGTTATAAGAAAGGCAAATCATGCACCCACATGTACAATGATCACTTGTAAAGAAAACTCGCACCCAACCCGGAGTGTTTTATTAAACCTGTATCGCTCCCTTTCACCAGTTTCACAAAGACGTTTTGAGCCGGTTGCCGTGGCGACACAATACTTGACGTCATAGTAACCGCGTGTGCGTAAATTGGCTCCAAGCAGGACTATGGCAGGAAGTCAACGAACCATATTTACACCACCTAAAGATAAAACTTGGTCTCATATAAGTTACATTACATACCAAGATCTCTGCATACATAGGAAATCTTCCTTTATTTTCATACCAAGTTCGACAGGTGGATTCTTCACCTTTATGAAGGACTTGTTTGACAACATTTTTGGCGATGTCCTCATGAAGTACGTAAAATGGACCGCTGTATATATCACTAACACATTTTTTAGTTACATAAAAACGTCTGAAATAATTATATAAATTTAGCGCCTATTTATAGTTTTGCATGTCTTGTTTAGTTTATTTATTTTTTAATCTTTCTTGACGAACAGCAAAATAGAAGTAGATTTGATATAGAATTGATAAATATATAAATGTTCACGGTTCTGCATAATTAATATAGCGCTACATGTACATTCGTCGTAGAAGCATTAACCAATGCATCAATTAATTAATCAACACATAGGGCATTATCACAGGTTAAATATGAAGCGAACATTTTCGAACGACGGACCAGAAGTCAATCCATCCTGTAGGTAATACTGATTGTTCAATGTTATAAACATCACATTGATATATGTGATATTAACCGAGTTGTTGTTCAGACAGCTATTCCAAAAGATTACCCTCTGCTATTGAAAAACACATTTTTGGAAACTTTTTTCTTCATCTATATATGAAACTAAACTAGTACATGCTGAATGGTTGATTGATTGGTGATCTCACAGTACACTAACTCAACAAAAAATGTAAAGAGTTTTTCTGCGTTGTAAAGTTAAAGTTCCTGCGGTGCTAAGTAATGACAGCATGGTAACGCTTGGGACATATTGCCCGTAGCCAGAGGGCATCGTGTAAAGGAAGTGATTATTAAAATTATTAATAAACATATTTCTTTGCTTGGTATTTATCGCATTCTTTTATCGTTTTGTTATAATTTAGACGCTCGTACATCGAGTGAACAAATTACCTTACAGGTATGTCCACTTGTACTGGTGGTATGTTAAGGATAATCTGCTGCCTTACCAATGGAAAACTAATACAGAGTACTGCGGATTTGCAGTTAAATGTTTAAATTATTTTAAAAAGGTGACAGGGTTAAATTTAATGTTATTGTCTCAGTCATGTATATTCACTCGTAACGTTTTCAACAATCCTTTCATTCTTAAAGTTTAGATTTATCACAGTTTTATAAAAGAATTAGTTTAACCACAGTGCATTTAGATCTAAATTTTAGTTTCCCCAGCATAATCTATAGGATTGAATTTAAATCGACATAGTCTTTTATTTTATTCATCACAGTCTTTGAAAACGTTTAGTTTTATCACTACATTCCTCTATAAGATTCGGTAATAGTTTCACGATCCAAATGGCCTCCACCACAGACTGCAGATGTATTTGAAAAGAGGGTGGGGAGTGAAGGTTGCCTTGCGTGGTAGATAACTCGGGTGGCGATTTAAATGCCCGGTGAAAGGATATACACCAAAACAAATGTTTGACAAACTGAATGAACTGCTCAACGACGTTGAGTCTTCCGTAAAGTTTAGTTTTACAATGACAGGAACTGTGTAGTTAGTTCTCTATGAATTTTATTTTCATCGTCAAAATAATCTTTGGCTGAAGGAACTTACGGTCTCCTGAACACCCCAATGGTATCTGTGTTACCACTGTGAGCAATTGGCAAAAATATATACACGTGCACATATAGACAAGCATACATAAAACCATGAATAAAACATTTAAATATGATACAAAAATCGGACATTCATGCACAGACATACATATATACTTAAAACAAAAGCTAATCTTCAAAATTTTATATATAT
>JAVFBZ010145201.1:0-20480 GCA_032466195.1 Katharina tunicata | reverse complement strand
AGGATGAGAACATTAATGTGTTGCCATGGCCATCAAGATCGCCAGATCTTAACCCTATTGAGCATCTTTGGGACGAAGTGGACAGACGTAAGATGAGCTTTAGAGAATGACGCAAACTATAGCTTTAAAGTTCAGGAATTCTACAGGATTAAATTTTTAATTGAAAAGAATGACTGCTCAATATTTTTGTAGTGCTCAATTCCATCTGTCAGTCTCTTTGTCATTGTATATTTTCCGGGAGCATTGCGAAATTCAAAGTTAATTCCCTGAAACTTTAATCAATTCATCATTCCTCAAGTAGAATCCCATTGGGAATCTTAGGTCTTGTGCACAAACCAAATTCGAATATGTCAACAATTACAGGTCTATTGAATTCGATTTAGTTGTGGAAATGAGATATCACAAAAAGAAAACTGTTTTCTTGGCATATGATTTGGCCTCAATTAAATTTGCATCTGTAAGCTTCGTCTAAATCATTGATGAAAAGCGGACGGAAAGTTCAAAAAGTTTATTGAAAACTTTCTATTGGATAAGTTTAGTAGTTGGTGACATACTTTACAATTTATGGGATCCATACCTCCCCAATTACTGAAGCCTTTTCTGGAAATAGGAACGAAACAAGGTAGCATAGGAAAACAAAGCTCAGAACAAAGAAGTCATGTTGGTATAGATAACATTTTTCGGATTCGTTGATGGCATAATTAAGCGGAATATAATATATTTATCAAAATGACACATTGTTCGCCGTTTTTCTTGTTCTATAGATGAAAGAAAATGCAATTAGCATTTTAAAGACTAACTGTTGGAATGGAATATCACAAGCTTTTGCAGACAGACTATCAGTCAACTTCTCCAGGCGTGTTAAGTGTAACATCTTATTCTATATTACTCTAATCTATGGAACTACTGGCTTCTGGAAAACAAAACAGAATTGTTCATTTTTCTTTCTGAACTATCTTATTACCGATATTTTGCTATAAATATTTTTGAATTCGATGCCAATCTACAATATGAATATTTCACAAGATGGAAATGTGTCTGTATATTGCATAGATAACGTTTTAGGCAAAACAACGACATTTATTATGTATAGTCTATTCGGACGATTTCTTGTAGATTGTGGATTATTCGGTTGATTTGGATGGTATACTAACCCAACTTTCAGAACACTGGCAGCAACCATTGTAAGACACCATAAACCAGCGAGTCCCTAGTCGCCTTAACCCAAATGACCACCACGGTAGCATTAACATCCCACCAAAACCACTGACTTTGTTAAAGTTTGCATTATCATTATTACAAATATCTATACATTTCCAGTCGTTCTAACACTCGTGGACATATCAAGCCCGAAGATGCCAACAATTAAAGCCTAGCAAACTAGACCCATGTTGTTAGTGCTTACTGGGAATCTGTGTTTCCTTAACATGGTTATTCCGCGCCGAGGATTAAATCATGATTTTTTTTCTGAACAAGAATTAAAACAGACATGAACAATTACGTCGGACAAATGTGTAAATACCCAAATGGCATGAACATCAAGCACTGCAACTAAGACAAGAGATACAATTCACATAAATGTCACCTGAGTAGAAGAGTTAATAGATGTTTACATCACAGTGGAAAGCTGCCTCATAAATAATGGGATCGTCTCGTGGGTACTACTTGGCTTTCATGCCGCGTAGCGTGGTCAATCTCCCGTCAGTTAAACGGAGCAAGAATTCAGTCAGACATCACTGTCTGGGTATGAGTTATAGCTAGGGTCCAGGTTAGTGTTTAGGTTGAAGCTTAAGATAAGGTTTACAACTAAACATTGATTAACACTTAATGTATTTCGTAAAGCACGTAATCACTGTATAGCAAGATCAAATTATATATTGTCGTAACACTCGTACCAAAAGAGCAAACGAATATACATAATTTCTGTGAAGTATAACTTTCTGCCTGTTACAAACTACCTATACAATATATTGACACAGCGAAATAAATACTATTTTAAACCCTATTTATTGATGTTTTATTTACGACACTGAAAGTCATAATTAAATAAAGTTTTCTTCCTTAAAATAATTATAGATTCAATGTACAAGACACGTTGGTCAAACTGGGTTTTTATTGTTTATTGTACTTGCTGTAAAAAAACATGAAGGTGCTATAGAGGCAATACTATGCTGTACAAACAGGGCTACATCGTCTATTCTTTAGCAAGACACAATATAATTTGTTTGTGTATACATTTGATCTATGGCCTCCAGACTACCAATGACACTGTTCTTTAGCTGCACTTGGTTTGTTAGACATAAACCACGATGAACATCAGTGTTTCTCATTCTATTCTGAACAAATGGTAGTCGTTCTTTTACAATAGTTTTCTGACAATAAGTTGTCTATTTATTGGCGTCTTTGTGGCTTCCAAGAAAAATCAAACCCTAATTTCATACAAATAGAATTTCGCTGCAGTACCATATATTGATGAAAGAGTCTCATGAATTACTGTCTGCTTAATTTAAAAAAAAAAACATTTATAAAAGATGTTCCATTTATTTCCTATCAATTTCCTAAAGAAAGGTCATTTTCATGAAACCACAAAAGGCTTCTTCATCCGTATTTCCGTCGTTCACTCAGTGTTGCTCAAATAGTGAATAACCATTCGCATCCACGGCCACCAGTTGTTAAAAGTAAGTAATTTCATTGGTCATCGCAGGCTTTTGCGACCAGATATTTAAGTTTCCTCTGGAAGTTGAAGGGTTCTGAAATCAGATAATATATATTACCAATGCGACTATTGAGAGACGGGAAGCAAACAAATAACCAGTCACTAAATGAATATCCGACATAACAATTAAAATATCTTTTTATTGAACTAGCCACCTCTCAGAATCTTACCATCATTTGAGTTATTTTCTGTCTTCCGGCAAACACATTTTTGAGATGATTTCAGCGTTACAACCTCCGCATACAGTCCTATCTCAGTTTTCATTTTCAATCTATCACGGAAACTAACAATTTTATTAACTAATCTTTATCCCAGCATGTGATTGGCGCAATGAGTTTCTTCCACATGCGTAAGCTATGTTTTGTCGACATGGGATGACTTATTTTATTCATTGAATTGTTGAAGATTTCCGTCAAACAGTCTGTGGCTCTGGTGGTCAGAGTGTCTTAGATGCCTTTACAAACACAGCTTTTGGGGGGAAATGCGCTATAAATTGTGCAAAAACTTAACAACATTTTTTTTTAATTACTTTATTGCTAAGCTATCCATAGCTGTCACAGTTGATTCGACATCTATTTGTCATCACTCATCTGTATATCCTTGTGTCCATCCCCAAAACATAATCTGCTGTTTAAGACACAAAATATAATATGGAGAGATTTTCTGGAATGAGAAAGTGTTTAGATTGTTTTTCATGATAATCTAAGTTTAAAAGCACAGGTTTCAGTGTTTATTTCACAGACCTTCTGTTTAGACGCGAAAGTATATAACGCGTTGAGCTTGGAATAAGGCTCTATTATTCATTTAACCGAAAGAGGTAGGCCTACATATCTGTTTTGTCTAGAATGAATTTAAAATCCACAGTAAGTTAATGGAAGTAGAGCCTGTTTAAGGTCCTGTTATGTTCCTCTCGATCTATGTTACATAAACATCTGGACCCTTTGTTACCAGACAGACAGACTAGAATACATTAGGGCACTTGTTTGATATTCCGGAGAGAGATGGCTAGTTATCTAAACAAACACATACGCTGACCTCTTGGTCCTAACCAGATCCTGACCAGACAGAGAACTAGATGGAGTGGTAGACTTCATACGCGGCGAGCCGACAAATCTACACATACACAAGGGACTTAGCGTTGAAACTTATGCGCATACAAAAAATAATCAAGCAATTATACCCAAATCTTCACCTTCGATCTTATCCAGATTATTTTTCTTCTTATTCCTCTGACATTCGTAACAAATAATACAAGTTGATAGGTTTACAGGGCTTAACAGATAATATTAGATCGAATAATTTTTTGGTTATTTTATATTCTACTGCCGTGGTCCATTTTATTATTTCAGAAATTGGTGCCTAGAAAGTCGATCACTGACTGGGAAGAGTTGATATTGTAAAGATTGATTTGTCAACACTTCTAAATACTACTACACATGCGGCATTCTGCTGGAAATTCGAGATAGACGAGAGCTAGAAAACGGCATTTGTCTTAAAGCTTAGCCACGAATCGAATCATATGTTATTAATGGAATGCGAACGACGAGCTCATATATCTAAGATGTGACAATGTTATTTCCTGAACAACATTGTAATATGAAGAACCTATTGACGGATAAGGAATGTCTGAGACTAATGGTCGATGCATTGTGCCATGCTCTAGATCAGCTTGGAACTAACAACGCCTTTCAATAAAAGTGGTCATCTCACATATTCCTCACACGATTCTCATTAACGTCTGTCACTGACTCGTTAAGATGCAGAGTTCTGTATCGTTATTAGTCTATTGCGTAATCCATATAGGCCTATAACGATACAGAACAGTACTGAACAAAAGTATGTAATTTAAAGTTTTTGCACTTATTTGTTTTAACTTGTCCAATTAAGTGATTTTTAATTCTGTTTGGTAAATTAAACTTTTAGAGATATTTCATGTATCAAAAATGCGCAGCTCGCGCGTTATGACATGTAAAAGTTTATTTTATTTTTCAACGAGACTAGCAAAATGGCGGCCAAATTCGAAATTACTGCCGCATAGCAAGTTTTTAACACTCAGAATTTACTTCAAATATAATATTTTGATAAAAACTACACAAAGAATTGGAGAAAAATGTATAATTAGTATCGAATAAAGCGGTACGTTCTAGAGGTGTGCTCCGCATCGCCCTGTACGATGCGGAAGTACAATGTTTTAGCATTAGCATAGCTATGACTCGTTGGATTTACATTTCCACATGAGTTGTGTCCAAACCTTAACTTTACTATCGGCTGTCCCTCTGCTTTTAAAACAGCTTTGGAAAACTTGTTATTATATGCAGCCTGACACACTCATGTACAAAAGCCTCCACTGATCATTTTTGTGCAATACACAAGTAGTGTAATTCGGAATATAGAAAGCTTCATTTTACTAAACGTTTCGACTGTCGATTATTATATATCATTATACTCCTGAAGATGATACAATAGAGTATCGAAACGTTGGGTAAAATTAAGCTTTCTGTGTTCAAAATTGCATTTCTTGTGTATTACAGACATACACATTTATTTACTTTCTTCAGAGTTTATCTCACATACTAATGCTATACATTCGTTTTTTAAAAGAACCTGAAATCACGTTTCCCCGGAAGACGTGGAATCCCGCTGAAGCACTATTGTTCACATAACCAATTCTGCTTCAGTTAGGTCATATAAAACCAAAGCCACTGTTATGTCACCACTTGAGCCATGTAGTAGTGATATTGAATAGTGAGATATTGGTTAACAATGAAGCCAGGGTGTTTCCAAGATAAAAATGATTTTGATGACTACTCTTGTGTACCAGTATTGCTTAAAACGTTGGTGACACAGCACCTACTGTATACCTCGTCATATTATTTTCTAGCTGAATTGTTTGACAAAGTCAAACGTGCAGGATGCAATTTAGACATGATAATAAAATATCTATAAATCAATGTTGAATCTCTTTAAAAACACATGTTTAATACACGTTGAATGGTATACGTGGTACCAGTTAAAAACTGGTCCTTCTGCATAATATTGTCGTTAGAGAAAGATTGAAGATTTTGCTCTGATAGGATATTTAATATTGTGCCTGATGTCATTCAAATGTAATCCATCTGTAAGCCTAGCACTTCCGTACGTTTCTCACAAACAAAAACATTTTCTAAATTTGCCATAAAATAGCAGATTCTTGGACTCGGACTTGGAATGAATTGATTTCTTTTTCATATTGTATGTCTTGTTTCAGTTTCATCGCTGTGAGCATATGTGGTTTCAAACATAGACCCTGTTTGATTTCACAAAAACTCGGAATTGCCAATAGTGGCCCTGACAAACAGGCCATTTCTTCCACGGATCTGTCTGTTCTAAAGGATCTACAATTATATTTTCCCCATTCTGAATAAACAGTTTTTAAAGTTACAAGTATACTGGCAATCACGACATTCTGGAACTTTGAGGATATGTCATTGTCCCCTATCACAAGGAGTATAACAACTAAGTTGTGTATTGCCAGAAGGCAAAAACCTTCTGCTATAAACCAAACATTCCAAAAGCATACTGGTTATTAATTCCATTGTGTTGTGTGGAAATAAAAGTATTCCTGTGTAGACAATGTTTTACCTCAAGGCAATGCTCGTTTATGGTCTTCAGTATACTCCCTGCTACACTGACCTTAACGATCGTCAAAATATCAGCACAATGAAACGCTGGCGTTCGTTTCAGATAGGCTGAATATTAGAAACACATTTTATATCTGTTTATCGCAATCTTCATATAAGACTGTTAATGTTATACTGACCTTGATATTTGAAGCCGATATATTACTGAGATGCCTCTTTCGAGGATTTGTATATATATCCTGTTTGATATTTTCGCAGTGCGAGGCGAAAATCAAACGGATTTCGGGTGTTTGGTTTTGGTCTGGTTGAAACCTGTGTCATATTCTCACACCGACAAAAATAGTTTTTTGTATATTTTGGGTTACGATGTAAATTCAACGCGGTTTCCTTTAAAAAGATATACGAACTTTATGAGTTCATTGATATCAACTTCTTCTTAATTATTTCACGCAAGGTTTCGACACAGTTACTAGGGGTGTCTTTGTGAAGATTATACTTTTGCAAAAACACTAATAACTGTGACGAAAATTCGTGTAAAATGATATAGAAGTTAAAATCCATAAAATCTATGTTCTAATAATGATAACCTACAACTCTTAAATGACATTTTAAGAAACATTGTTAATGACAACTTCCATGTGTGTTTTTTGCTGTTGTCTATTTCGATGAAACTACCGATATTTTTGCAGTTCCTATATTTTTCAGGAAAGTTATTTGTAAACACGTGAGGCCTTTCTGCTTCCCTGTAGTACCTGATGTGACCACGGCGTGCTGCTGTCACTCGGTAACACCTTGTAACAGAAATATTAACAACCAATTGTGTCAGGTAAATGTCCATGTCATTCTTCTGCAACACGCGGTCCAGTTTTTATAGTTCTATCGAGCGCATCTTATACATTTTTTATCGAGTTCGGATCTAGTGATATAGAGGGTTATGAAAAATGTATTTACTTTCAGTTTGAAGAAAATCCACAGTGATATGTGTTGTGTTTCTGTCGGTCCATGCAGAAAGTAAGTGTGATTGTTATTGGAAGTAAGTTATAAATTTGTCGATGACCAAGGATAAGTAAGATTCGATTCAACTGCCATCAAGTCAGATCTACGTGGGTAAAATATTGTCCCCACATCATCACTCTTCCGTCATCTAGTCTGTCCATCTTTCGTTCCATGGCAAACGTTCATTCTAAGGTCTGGGTCGTCAACGTCTTCATTAAAGAAGTTATCGTGATCCATCCCAACCTTATTCTTTACCCGTGCCTCAGAGGACATACCCGCACGTTGTTGCATCTGAGACGTTGACGTTAAATTATTTGTGGTCTCGATATAATTCCGGCTTCTCATAAATGGTCTCTGATGGTTGGGTTACCGAATCAGGTCTATGGTCGGTATTCTTGGTTGCAGTGACGACCGCGTGCATCAATGGTCGAGTCGGATATGGCAAATCTGATAACATCTTTTAATGCAGTTTAAGCTGTAATAACTATGCTGATTTCTACAAAGTATCAACCTACTGCAGCTCCGGAAACAATAGACTTATGCGGTCGACAACCTGGATCTGTAACTGAGGCTGCGTTTCATTGAAGGCATTCAATATTCCAATTCTCAATCAGCGGAGCAGCAGAGCGGTTCCCACCAGACAAATATATGTTTGGACACGGGTGGGCACAAGACCTCAGGTCAATTCCATATATGCAAATTGAGTACATATAAGAATAACACTCGAGTTTTAAAAAAGAACAATGTTAACACAGATTTCATCGCTTTATACCTTAGACAAAAGTTAACATTGAACAACAGCTAATAAATGTCTTTTTCTGTAATTGCAATGATTTATTGGTAAAAAAAACTCTTATTTAAATGTGATTTTAAGATCACGCAGAAACTTAAAGTGTTACACAGCATATGTACCATTCGCCGTCTTGTTCGATTTGTATAACTATAGCTGGAATATGTCAAGACGTTTTTCACAAAGCTTATAATTATTCACAATGTACACTTGTCTACTGGGGATACTGCAAGGTGATCTGGGGAAACAATTGGCGTCATACCTCTGATCCAATAATTAAATCTATAATAGGAAACCAGCAACAGGAGCCGAGTGGTACAGCGATTTTTTTTTACCGTGAGGACTTCGGGATCGATTCGCGGCGAGGATATTAACATACATTAAAGTAGGGAAATGAGCACGTTTTCATTTTAGTATAAGGCTCTTCTTATCAATGATTTTAACAACAACATCTATAGTTACTAAAACAGAATTGCTGAATAAAAGTAAAGATCATTAATAGGAACGTGCGTGATAAATTGCGGTTTCTAAATAAATTGTTTACGAAAGTGACAAAAAATTCTCGACACGAAACTGGCCATTCAATGTAGACCAAACGTAGCATGGCTGTTTTACACAACATAGAGCAACATAGACAAAAGAAACCAGAAGACCACCACAAATCGACCTCCAGATGCCCCTTAAAAAGAAGCTTCATCCAATTGCCATGGTGTTTGCGTGGAAGTTTCTTGGGTCTTGTTGATCTCAAGGGATATTCTTTAACATAATGTTTTGTATCCTGTTCTTGTCCTGTTTTGTATTGTCGCTGAAGGTAGTGTCCTTCGACCATTGGGCTGGCACGTCGTCATGTCAGTGGAAGAACCTGTGTTTCATTCCCGGTCCGCAGCCTACTCGGAAAGAAACAATAACCTTTAATGTCCATTAAATGTCCACCAAACAGGTGCTTTATGCATGTATCTCAAACAACATAATGACACATTTCTGAATAGACTTGACACAATTTTTTTTAAAACTGCTGCCTATGGGTTTCCCTTTCGTTAAATTGTAATGTGTCGAGTCAAATCTTTGTATGTGAGTGTTGTGAGGCTTTTTCATCTTTTTTAATCAGACTTAAGTCTTTTGTTGTTTTGTTACATGCCAAGGTTTGTCAAAAGAATAAAATAGCAAAACGATTAAATGCATTTGGAGGGATGGACTAAGTGGAAACACAGGCCAGGAACTAAAAGTAAAGCTTAGTTTCCATCTTATGACCTGAAATAATGTAGCTATATTTATCAAAGCATTAAAAGATACCAAGTCATTATACTCAAGTCGTAATTAATTCAATTTGCGTTAACTCAGCAGTTTCAAACAAAAGCTATATTTTCATATTATCATTTTGCTTGTATCAATTCTATTTCTTGCCTTAGTCAATATGATAAAATGATAATACAGCGTCGGTAACTGTATTCAGTGGTAACTATATTCAGTGAATACGCAGATTTGAAACAACTTAACGAGACATATACATTTTCTTTTGTAAAATACATATAATATTTTTTCTTAGCAATATCTGTTATTGCTTTGAAAATATCGATTAAATCCGAAATAATTATCTGTTTTACATATTGTCTTAGATGCAATACCCATTTCTGTACGCTTCTGACAATAATTAGGCTAAAGCCTTATTTCTTACATAGTGTCCGGTCATTTTAACGTGTATAGCATCATATAACATCGCAGCAAACTGATTAAGTTTCACAGAAGTCGAGAAGAACTTGTGTGTTGTTCGTTTTTACTGCTTATATCGACATTGTATACTTGCTGAACACCATCCTGAAGCTAGAAGCAAATTTCTGTGGTTGTTTTTATTTTCATTCTTTGAAGCTTGCTGTGCGCTTAGAAAGACCAATTTTACCTGCCTGTAAATCATATCTAAATTAACCAATGTCATGAAAAGCGTAAATAAGATTATCAAGGGAAAAGGAGATGAGATAACATAACAGCAAATCGTAACATGGTATAGAATTGCATAGTCAAATGTCATTGTTGTGTTTTCTGTTTAAAAAACAGCTTTGACAGCTTATGACAGGATGAATGTTACCACAAAGCGACCAATCACAATTTGTCACCATACCATACATTTGTTCGAACCTTATTTTTTCTAAGATTTTAACCAAACATTAATAGGAGATAAATGTTCATTATCATGAATTGATAAACACTTATAATTAATGATAGACTAACTTTTCATATTTTGATTAATACCCAATTTTTGCAAGGCATATAGATACAATAACATCGGTATACTATTTCTTAATAAAGGTTAAAATACAAATTGTGAAATGTTTGGGAATAACACCTTGATGTTTTCATGAAGACTGGACCGTATATGCAAAGACACAATTTACTCTCTAGGATGTGAAAGCCATCTCTTCTTGACAATTCATAAATATGAAATTCACCGTCCTTTGGTTATTGTGGAGATCATCTGCTTACTTTATGTTGAAGCATCAACGATAAGTAATACTTTTTATACATATCAACACCCAGCACCACACAGTGTCACATCTGGTTTTTAATCCCTGCTAAGAAAACAGTGCTGATTTTTGACCAGTGAATAGTCAGAGCAATACAGCGACAAAGTGTTCTCTGCCTAAAAGCCCGTCCTGGCGGTGCGATTTGAAGTAAAATCATCAGCCGTATGCAAAAGCGGTGCACTAAACATTGTATGCACTCCGTCTGGCTAAGTATAAACTTAGTTAATCTCATCAAATCCTCATGCTGTGTTTGTTGTAATCGCCATTTTGCTCTCGAATCATCCGAACGGGCGCTTGGCGGTGATCTAACCTTGGAATATTCATCACTGTGAACATTCTATAAACATTCTCGAGTCAGGTAAAATTTAATGAAGCTCTCTGTTTCTGTTAGACTAAAATCTATACGTTTAACAGACTTTTCGGCCGATTTGTCGCCTGCTTACTGAACGACAGACAACTCTTTCGTGGAAAATGAACTTATTTGGTTTGTTGGCGAATGTGACTAGTTGTATGAAAATAGAACTTGCTCTAGTCTGTTCCTTATGAGTTAAGGGGAGGAGTTAAATTAGAAATCCCCATGTGCAGGACAAGCAGACATGGTCTGTCTAGCATACGCTACCAGGGAGCTAAACTTTGGAATGCTCTACCTGCCAACATCCAACTGTCAAAATCTCTAGATGAATTCAAAAATAGTAGCACGTTGGAAGAGGATACTGACATAAACCCATTAAACCATACCTAAATATTCATGGTGTAAATAGTGTTATATATAAATTATATTTACATACTTATACTATGTCCTTTTCTTAATATATTACCGTTTTGAACTTTATCTACAGTTGCATGATTGTAAATTGTTTTTCCGTTTTACTCTGAATTTAAAAAAAAAAAAAAATCAGATCACAATTTTAAAATACAAAAAAAATAAATAATTATAATCAAAAGTTATACTGTATGTACTTTTAAACTATTTCTCTTGTTTTATCATGTGTTGTTGAAATGACTGTATTAGCGTTATTCTTAATAGTCGGTGATAATAGCTCCTTCGAGAGCTATTTTTTATTGTTTTAAAACCCGACTTTAAATAAAGTATATCTTATCTTATCTTATCTTATTTGTGCGTTGAGGTGAAATATTGCAATAATGACAATCTGGGGCAATAGTATTGTGTTTCGGTGACAGCGAAACAGTGTTTAAAAGTAAAAGCTGAGTGTACTGAACTGGTTGGTAACTGTTGTCACGCAACTGATATTTATGGTGACATAAATATCTCGTGTTGGACAGACATCTTGACGGCGTGTGATAGTAAGAGCATATTGTAGCTGGAATTGTTGTGGCATGAAGCTGTGAAGTAGATCTCAACATGCATTACGATTTTCTTTTGCCGTCAAGCACTTTAATTAGATCTTACGAAGACTGAATAATATGACCTTCAATTGAAGATAAAGGGAAACGTAATACACACAAAGCTCTAAAAGCAGCGAGATTATAAAAAGGAACAGATGGGACTACTTCGTTTATTTTATTGGGATTAAGAAACAAATTTCTACAGCTGTTTGTCTTTTTATTTATTTCAAACTGTATTGACAACTTATCAACATGACACAAAATGCATCCGTAACGAAAAATAAAAGATGCACAACCAAGGCCTTTGTATTATGTTTACAATATTCTCTAATACCTCCGACATTGTGTTGCCTTGAGCTTGTCGGAGTAAATATTTGTACTTAACCTTTAGATTGTGAGACTTTATCCAAAGCTTATATAACAAAGCTTCGATCGATTTCCATCACACAAATAGGGTGAGAATTAGAGACTGCGAAAAACCCGAGAAGACTCCAGCAGAAGAAGGCGTTGAAAACTGGTGAAGGATAATGGTAAACTCCCTCTGGACTGAACACAATTTCATTTTTTGTTACAAACTCCACTGAACTTCTATTTCTTCGCAAATCTTACTCAGGTGGCTTAAACAATGTATATTCAGATAAACAGACTTCTTCTTGTGGGAAATCTGTAGTAAAATCAATTACATTGCATGGTGTTTCTAATTCGCTTGTGTCATAACAGCCAATGACTTTAAGTAGCATTATTCACGATTTGATTTAGCCATTGAGAGATCTTATTGGAAATATATGACTTTTGATTGATTTTCCGGGATCTGTTGTATAGAGATATATATCACACGCACCTAAACACCGGGGATCTGTTCCACAGCATCTCTTAGAACAAACATGACTCGTCGTACAACATGACTTATTGATATACAAGGCGCTTAACTCATGCTGTGCACTGTTATGTCTTCTTTGCACTGCCAGTGTAATAAGGCGACCAACCCAACATAATCTCTTGCAACCACCTAGTTGAATTGATGTCTCATTATTCACTAGATCGTAGCTGCAATGGAAAGGCTCGTGCACTTGATTTACATACCTTATTGAGCTGATGGGCAAAAATTATCGCTTCCCTTTATAGATGAAGGAAACGTGTTAATAAGACAAGTGCCCGAACCTTTCTCGTGTACATTTTGCTTCCGATTGTGATTCAGTCTGCTAGAAATCATTTAAAGGTAACTTTTAGCAAACTTTCGGTAATCTACCGTGAGCCACTGTAGCTCGCCTAATGAGCTACAGAGGCTCACAGAAGAACGAACGAATATTTATCCACGTAAAGGCTGGGAATCTTTCATTACGGTAAGCACTGGCACAGAGACACTGAAACAGTGTCTTTGTTTATCAAAACATTACTCAAATATGTGTTTGTTGTTATGGGTTATTCTGATAATCTTGTTCTGGCATTTATATAAAATAATTTAAAACATATGAATACAATTATTTTAAAATACACAGATGAAAATACTGGCACATCTATGTAAACAATGTTGAACCTTGATTGCCTACTGGGTCTGAAAGGTGAGGCCATGGATGGTGTAAAGGTTGATGGGTCATAGTTGGTAGTATATTGATTAAATACTAAGGGACCATATGCAGGAAGTATATAAAAACCAGTCTTAGTTGGTATGAACTCTTTCGTAATACACTGCAATTTTTGTTTGTTTGGATCTTACTGGTGGATCAAAAGTAGCTCAGTTTGATCCCTTAGGACTTTACATTGTACATTGGCCTTGACACGTTCAGATGGAGCAGATTTACTGTATCCATTATTAACAACAGTTAAGTGTTCTTTCATTCTGCCATTAACAAGTTTCCCAAGATAAAATTCGTTACAATTTCACTTGCTCTTGTACACTACTCCTTAGGGTTTCATGGCGGTTTTTTTTTTAACCGATTGCATGGAGATTAGATTTCAGGGTTTTTCCAGTGGTGTGCTTTGTATGGTAGTGTAGAATGGAGTTTGGTGGCTTGTTTTTCCGATAAAGGATGCTGTGATTAAGATGGGTGAGCTTTCGGGTTGAGGCTGATTTCTCTTGGATATGGAATCTCTTCGTTCTTAATCGTTTTTACGGTCTGTGCGGGTTGTCAATTATTTTTGGTACACACCCGATTAAGTTGTTCTTGTTCTTCATGTACGGTTTTCTTTTGTCGACCTTATATTGCTAAGATCCACAGTGGGGATCGAACCTATTCCGGGTACAGTGTTGAACCACGCCGCCACGGCGCGGCCCCTCGACAGCTATTGGTTCGGGTGTTGTGTGCTGCGTGTTTTAATTGATGGTGGTCTAGATACCGATTGGGGTGTTACGATAGATGATTACGAGGTTGTATTGGTATTTGTGGATTTAGACGTCGACAAAGGATAATCTGTTGATGAATTGTTGATATTTGTGAATTTCACATTTTAGGGGTTTTAAGTCATTTTGGGTGCATTAAGTTTAAAAGCTCCAATTATTTACTGGGCTTTTAGGCAACAGATGTGTCGTTGCATAATGGCTTAAATGCTATAAATTCTGAAGTGAATGAGTGACATAAAACTGACACAACAAATTTCAAGAGTTGTTTAGAAAGTATTTATCATAAGGCAAGTCGCCAATGTTGTAACAACTTGCAGAGCATCTAAACAACATTTTAGGATTGTAAGAGTTTAAACAAGTTTTCAACTAAGGAAACTGAACCAATCTGTAAAAAATATTGCGTGATCTATATATATTGTAATTATTTTTAAAGACACACGGCACTGACGCTAATATTAAAAGGGCATTTGTTTATGATACTTACACTTTTCGGTGATAAATCTCATTCAATTATCAGCTCAATAAAATGGAACATTCCGTTCTTCGAGAAAACAGATCTAGTGATCGACAAGAACGTGAATTCCGTTACATAGCTTATGAGTGGTTACGTAAACTCGGCTAGTATTATCTAAAATATTAATGTTAACATGGTTATATATGCAGCAAGGTAAATTGTTTGGCAATATCTCAAGTGAAAAATGCTAGACATCATGTGGATGTACCTGTATTGCAACCCTACTTGCTGGTTACTTGTCAACCAGATCTTAGTCCAGATCAGCAAAAGAAAGGCCTTGCAGTGTACGCAAGTAATTTCTGATTTATACAATTTGTCTATATTCGTGTATTCTTTTGTAAATTTTGAACACTGGTATGTTAGTTTATGCTTTAGGATCCGCGTTGTTCATGCGATATTGGTCATTTACCATCAGACAACAAAATTTACACTCGTATCTTGCCATTTGAGACAATTGCTCAAAAGTAAATAGCCATCTGTTCCGCGATTGCTGTTCTTTCTTTTTCCCTTTGTGTCCAATTGTTTCTCTTAATTCAAAACTTAAAATTTGCTGGGGTGCCTAAATCATGGGAAAATTTGTGGTACCCAAATAGATAGTTTAATTAAAATGAATAGAAAGCGTTAAAGGTTATTAGAATTTTCAGCTGTAATTTGTGTCGATTGTGTCCTCAAATGAGGCAGTACAACGACTACAGTAAATAAAGATCTGTATTGACGCTATTGAAAAAGGAAACAGACAAATTTCCTTGTTAACAACATAGACCGTAACGATAGTAAATCGCTATACGGAGGCGATAGGACATAAAACAAATATATTTATTTTACTTTTCATTTCGGCAATACCGTGAGATAATAATAATGTAGAACAAACAAAGATGGGTTTAGCTTTCCAGCGTCTGTCAACCTTACTTTTGTTTCTACTTTTTTGGCATATTGGTTTATTCTTTCCAAATTTAGTTTTTGTGAAATTCGTTATAGTTTAATCATAGACCTGAAATCCAATCCTATTTTAGTATAGAATCAATTATCTGGTATGTCCAGTACAAACAAATTGATAGAGGTCACATCGAGTACGTCCACAACGTCAAGTTATTTGGTTTGATGTTGTATTTAAATTGAGATTCAATTTAAACAATACTATCTAACTTGGTTTCGCCTACATTAAACTTATAATTAACTTACAATTGTGGAATAGTTATTCAACAGGATTTTATACGATGACATCATCGACAACGGTTGCGAAACAGTTTATTAAATGTCAAGTCCAAGTTTGCAAATTCCAGCAAATTAACAACTATGTTTTTGGCTCGCTTCCGTCTGCCACCACGGCATGATTATGGCATTTGGAAATAAATTCAAGCAATATATTTCTACAAGTACTAGTATTACGTGTAATGTCCAGACCTAAAGCTTTACTAGAGAAAGGATTATTAATGAAATACTTAAGTTTCGTCCAATAGCTTTGTCATACTTGTCAACATGAAGTACTTATAAACAAAAATAATCTTGCATATTTATATATATATGAACTAATCTGTCCCCAAGTGAACATCTCAAAAACTGAATAATAAAATATTAAATAAATGTTGTTTCTTATGTTAATCTTTGTATCATTTCCAAAGTTGCACGGTTGTTAGCTTATTCAATAACTAGCAAAAGTATGTTTGAAGGGGGCCAGTTATATTTGGGTAATGTCATAATGTATTTACTTCTACAAGGTTGTACGGCGTTCAACCGGCGAATCACCCTATAAATGTTTCACGTCTTTATAGTACACAATTTATTACTGGAGGCAAATATACATTTATGCAGTGGCTTAATGCATGTTATAATGAATAACACGCTAATACAATGCTGTATATTGTATACAAGGTCAAGCTTTCAAAGACATAATGTCTTCATCATCAGAAATGGCAACTGCACGTATGCTAGGTGTATGATATATAAGTATACAGGTTGGGGAACTGAAGGTGCATTTAGATCTATATACACGAAAAGGCCAGGAACAAATGTGACAATTATATGCAAATATAAGTGACTACAGTACAAAGGATTTAGAGAACTAATGTAAGGAACAAATCACACGACAATAGAGTTATCCAGAGATTCAAAAAGAAGCAATGAGCTACAATTTTACTGGTCGCAGAAAGGGGCATACATTTAGTATGAGACTATAGAGTAAATGTAGAGGAACTGATGATGAAGACACTATGTTTTCACTATAAAAATTGAAACTCTATTAGAAAATATGTTCAGTATTGTCGTGTCGCTTTGTTCGTTATAATTGCTGGACGCAACTTATTACTTACTCACGCTACTGACTGATTATCTATAGCTAAAACGAGACACAGATATAGTGATATACACACTATTTGTGTAGATCAATTAGGTAGCAGCCGTATTAGTCTATATCTAGGGGGAAAGAAAAAAACAGGTAGCGCCTTTTAGACTAACTGGTGATATATTTAAACACAAGCTTTCGCAGTTAAGGAATGAAAGCTTTTTTTTTTGTTTGCACTAAGTCAAATCTGGATTTTTTTCCCAATAATTATGATATGTATTATTATTATAATTATTATTATTATCATTGTACTAGTCTGGAGAACACACACTAGGCCATCAGCTGGAAATATCTTAAGATTGTATTTGTCAGAATCAGACAGACCATTAAATTTCTCAGAAGGCCATTATGAGTGAAGCCTTGGCAGTTCCTAGGGTAGTTTTAGGGCTTCTGGAAGCATCCAATGCTCATTACCATAGGTTTGTAAACTCGCTAATTACATACAAGGAAGATTTCCTGTTGTGCACAAGTAACAGCGGTCTGTGGAAGTAATCAATTTCAACACGTTCAGTGTTCAAAGCCCCTGTTAGCTCTGTAGCAAAACATCTGCCTTTTACCATCCCCTCAAACACAGAAACCCCTTAATATGTTATATATTACACAACGAAAATCCCGCTGCCCCTCACCTAAATAGACAACCGTTTGTTGTTTTTTTGTAATACATTTGATATACACTTATTCGAGAAAACATCCCCAGTAACATGTTGTTTATTGCCTACCAAACCACTAGAATGTAGATTCTATAGACAAAGCTACAAATTGGCGCGAAGACTTGATAATTTCTTTATGTATCAGACACTTTATGCAAGAGACAAATATATACACTTCTCAACAAGCAATCGACTGTGTAATAACCTAGAACACCGGATTGTTAGGATTATGGTTTGTCGATCAATACTCGGGACATTGTGCAATACCGTGATAAGTTCCCTTTTTAAACTGTTTAGCCATAGGATGTAGAATACAAGACTGAAAATGGTAAACACGACGAATATATTTTCCTTAGCCTCTGAGATACTTTATTCTCAGCACGTAGGTGTTCTACGTAGCAAAGGAACCAAGGAATCCCCTATTGAGACTTGTTCTTATGAGAAAGATACACCATCAATCGGCCTCAATTAAAGTTTCAATGCTAAAACGAAATCCTAAAGTTATCAAAATTGATTCTTTGTGGAATTTTTTCCATAAATAAAGTCAGTTTGGTAATGTGATGTTTTTATTCACGGCTCATTTCAACTGTAGTGTCCAAACTGAAGATACTCTTGATGTTCATTTATTTGTTTCTTTCGCGCTCAGAAAAGTGTCCTCTTTGGGGAAAAAATATGTAAAGATGCAAAGCGTGATAAAAAAAGATATAATCAGAATGCCTAATATCATCATTATTGTAATTGCTTATAAAGTTTAAATCTTATGCACAGGCATATTGTTGAAACTACCATATAGACAGGCCTTTAAGTAATACACTTTTGTAATTTATGACACTCGACGATTCGTCTATGTTTGTTTTATCAGAAGACATAATAGAAACTAATACTGCTGTCAAATGGCATAATTATGTGCCTTTTCCTAAATAATCCTTACAGATTCAGAAAATTAACCAGTTTTGATAAATCTGTAATTTACCGGCCTTTGTGTGACAAGGCCTGTATACTAGACGAAAGTTTGATCAAACGACTCGCCCACGAATAAATTCCTGTTGAATAAATAACATGATAATACAAGCAGGCCTGGTGTACTTTTTACAGACTCAGTTTATATACGAGTTACCTTTAGCATCATATTGTAGTGAGAGAGACTATTGCGGAATGATAGACAGTGGATATATCCGAGGACTACACTTTGTGGGTGTCTTGTTTGATTACAGTACCACAGTGTAACAAACTAATATACGATTAAATGCAAATCTGTGAAGCGACAATACGGTATGGCCCTTGTCGATCAGGTTTTCTCACGGGCAGAAACTTTGTCAAGGGTTATCTGCGAAGCCATTTTGTAAAATGGCCCAACACGGAGTTATTCTCATAAATATTAGCTTAAAACTATTGTGGTGCTAACTACTTGCAGAGGTAGTTCCCTGGTAATTATCAACAGGCCTGACCTTAATAATTACCGTCAGAGGTTGAAATGGATAGCTCCCTCGTGTCAGTGTACCTCTCCTCAAAGTGACTGAAGCGGTACTTTACTTTCAGCAGTCGTAGTTCTTATCTCGTCGCTTACAAAACCAAAGGAACATAGATGATATTTTGAATCAAGCTGAAATGAAATAAATATTGCTTTCGGAAAAGTTTGAAATGATCCATCATTTCCGAGAAACACTTATTTGTATTCAAGCTTGTCTGTGCAATAGTCTTTTGATCTATAACATAAGCTTATTAATTCACAGAATTTTACTTTTTTGTAAGACAATTTCAAACAGTGTGCTTGACATCACTTCCTGTTTTACCTGATGCAATATACACTCAACAGGCCTGCATGTAAGTGTAAAAACAAAACATCTATCACTATAACAGACGCATCATGCTCGTTTTGAAAACTGCGCCGCCCGAGTAACCCATATTAAGGCATGTGTAAACGTATATTTTACAGAACAAGAGCAAGATGGAAGACCAACAGAATGAAAATTAGTGTTTTGGAATAACAATTCGCAAATTTAGCTGCGGCGAACCAATCATGTCATTGGCAAGACGTTAAGGCCGACGTATTACTTTTATCACAAACCATAACAATTTGGAGGGATTATGATGAAGGAAACACGAACAGAAACGAACTGAAAACACACGTACGTGTACTGATATTGTGGTAGGCCAACATATCATAAGTGAAGAGCTCTTATTTTTATTTCGTTTAAAGTCTTAATGTGCCTTAATCATTATCTGTTAGTATCGGTGAATTTCTATTGAAATACGTTATTTTTTTAAACTTAGAAATACACATAAATCCCGTTTTATATTCTCATTGCAATTTCATACTTATTTCGATGTTTGTTTGGTTGGGGTTTTAAGCCGTTTTAAAGGTTAAGCCACCCATACGACGGTCAGCCCCATGTGAAAAAAAACCACCCCCAACAACACTGACAGCAGACATGGAAGACACGGGAAAAGGAAGGGACTGGAAACAGGACGCCAAAACAAGTCAACTACCAGCTGCCCTTTAGTAAGGAGAGCACCAGGGCACAGGAAGCTCTAGCTAACCACCCGTTCTAATGTCAAGCTGGTGTCCGAATGTGAATCCTGGGTATGAGAATACTGGTAATGGCCGTCACATTCATTTCAGGTATATGCAGGAAAGTGACTGGC
>JAVFBZ010145189.1:0-11153 GCA_032466195.1 Katharina tunicata | reverse complement strand
GCAATTGTTATTAATTAGAGAGACTGGGAAAAACATAAGCGCTCTCTCTCTGTTAAAATGTAGCTAGAGATATTACTAAAATAAGGGAAAAGACATTTAGTTAGAAAGATACACCAGTTTGATTCTAGATCCTTGTCAGCACAATTTAACTCTGATCAACAAGAAGACGCCTATCTCACTGGCCAACACAGGGCAAGAAAGGATAACCACTGTCTGATGGTTTGAGAAGCCCTGCCTCAGCAAGAAGGGGCACTGTGAAGTCCAATCATGGACAGGCTGTCAGTCTGTGATAAGAATTGGGGCAATCTGCTGCTGTCAACTCTCTTATGATTTCCCACAGGCTATGTGTCATACTTGTTCTGCCTAAAGGGCTTAAAGTCCCCACAGAATACAGTTGGCCTGGAGTGCTGGTTTTTGCGAAAACTGTGTTATTATTAAGGGTGGATTGACAAGGATCTGTTGACAAAGACATTGATTTCAGAGGAGCTAGTAATTTGTTGACGAAAGTACTGAGGATCTTATGGAAAAGAAAACTGTATTGAGAAGCACTGTTTGACCTTTGATAAGAACATTGGCTTGGAAATGTTATTAGGTACATGTAGCTAGAACTGTGCGCAAGTTGACAGGGAGTCAATTTAAGTTCTTTGCATTCTTGAATATCATTGACATTTAACATTGCTGTATGTTGGAGATAGTTTGGAACCAAGATCGTTTATGTGGAAGTTATATTGGTCTCCTGAATAAGATTTGGAACAGCAGGTATTGCCAACTGTCTGACTATACAAAAAGGATGTGAGACAAGTGTTTGTTAATTTTATCTCCACATTTCTAGATTGTTTTTTTAGTAAACTAAGTGTTGTGAACTTGAGCTCATCATATAAAAAGTATCCTATGTGTTTAGTGTAGGGGGTTCTCAATTTGCCAAGATGTGTTTTTGATATTGTGGACCTGCAGTCAAGAACAACTATCACATCTGACACGACTTTTGAAACTGGCCTAGTTCTCCCAGCGTCTTTCTCCCTTGTACAAGCTGTGTTGTCACTTGTGAATGACAGGAGCTATGGGACAAAGACACAAACCTCTAGCCTTATGTAGTTATAGTGTTTAAAGGATTACTAGTGTTTTCAGCCTTTACAAGTGTGACAGAACATGGTGTTGCACCAGTTAATCCTGGATTCATTTTAATAGCTCTTAAGAGAAGGGACCATTATTAACTTGATTAGTTGATACATTGACTTTACTAAACTATACACTGACTTTTCTGGGCAATACGACAACTGTCTTGTCCGATATGGGCAATACAGTAACATAAACCTTCCATACAGGACCTTACTGTGAGAGCTATTACAATCACATAACTGGACAAAACAATTTCTTGACTGGTCAATGCTGTTTTATCAGCATCTGGATTATAACTTAAACTGTGTCTTAAGCAGGGCTAGGACAATACACTAACTTAACTATCCACAAACATCTCCTGGTGTTTGAAGTAATGTCTAAGTGATGCTTTGATCCACTTGAGTCTCTTCATTGGCCCAAATGAGCCCTATTGACTTAACTCTGGACATGTCTTTGTTGTGAAATGAACCCAGAGTTTCTCCCCAGACCTTCAGCAAACAAAAGAGGAGTACTCTGATGCCCTATCTTAGCTGGACTCCAATCAGCCTACTTGGTGCTCCCTAGCCTTAAAGATTATCATTATCTATTGGATTTAAGATCGCTGACAAAACCTATTGAAGTTGGACCCAGTCTGTACTTCCAACATATTCTTTGAACTCTGCTCTGTTGTAATTTGGCTGTGAACTCGGCGTCTGTTGTCATTTGGCTTATGCTGAAGGATACACAATTACGTTGAACACACAGGGAAAGGGTCCTTCCCATAGGTTCACTGTTAATCTATATCCAAAAGGATCTAGGTTGGAGATTTGGGGATTGTGCTGCAACATTTGTGCGTCATACTATAAGTCTATTTTATTTATTATCTCCCTAGCTTACTATCGTTGAAATATCAATTAGAATGGTAACGAGTATACATGGTTGTAACTTACAGTGTTAAATTGTCTTGTTAGGCCTGAAATCAGATGTGTGTTCGGCAACAGGGACAGAGCAGAGTCCTATTTTACTGATGACTTTCATAGTTCTATAAGAGAACTGGTTCTTTATGAGGATTTATATTATACAACAGACCCTTTCTATTGAAGATAACCTAATTGATACTGCGATCCTTGTTAAATCCAGGTGTCCTGTTGAATACAGTTGTAGTTCTGTAAAAAGCTGCATGTGACAACCCTGTATATGGTGATATCAATAATACGGTGATGAAGACTTTTAGAAAAAATCAGCTGATTTGAACATAAAAATGTGTTTGTTTTAAAAAGCTCTAAAAATACAAATTTGACACTTTTGGTGGTTAAGAAAGTATTGACAGCAATCTAAGACCTTCTATACACAAGCTGTAACCTTACTCCTTGACAAAGTTTTCATGGAATATAAAAGTTAGCTGGTCTGAAATAGTCTCCAAGTATGTTATGATATAGATGCCTTTAATGAATTTTCCTCTGATGGTATGGTGTGTGTGAATTGACACGTTTTAAGGAATACTCATATAGCAACGGAAGTCCTATTTCCTGTCATCGACTGGATGTATTCACACTGTATATGGCGAGAGTTTAAGCTGTCAGTGAAGATGAATTATTGACTGCCAGTTCATCATTTTTCAGGATTCACGGAGAGCAACATTCAATTACAACAGTTTCTGAAAGGTCGTCATATTTTATTTACAAAGCGATTTGTTTGTTTGCTTTTTCTGGAATGGTTTTATAATCAAGATAAAAGGAGCAAGGTGCCAAAGTCATTTTTTTGTACATTGTGTATACGATAGAGTATTGCAAGTTGACTAACAAGGTGATTTCCAAGAGGTCTGCTTCAACATAACCTTTATCAGACAAGCGATCAACTTTCGTTTTTCAACAAACAAATATTCAAAGGTTTATGCCCTAAAATAAAGGGGAACAGTGAATGCAGCCTATTGTTTGTATATTTAACAATGGTCCAAATTCATAATGATGGCGGGGCACTTATTTTACCCTAAGGTTATAAGTGGTTACTGGTACCCTCACATTCTGTTGATGTTCTAACGTGTATGTATGTACATGTCACTGTATAACAAGGTCCTGGGTTTACCATACTCTGCCGTAAAGGGAAACGTCCAATTACACAGGGCTAGCGTGATGATTATTCAGTATAATTGCTTTGGGACTTAGCTTTGGCCTTTTGAAAGGGCTATGGAAAAATGGGAAATTATGTGATCTGTACTGCTCTTGATCTGCTACAAGTTCTATAGATGTTTCTTTCCTGTTTTATGTTTTTATTTTTGTTTTAATGGATACATAGGTAGGAAATGAAAATATGAATATTCTAATCAGCTCTCTATTTTCTTTGTTGTGAACTTAATCTTTTGTTACCACAACCTTAATATTGTTTATTTATTTTATTCTTTGATTCAAGCAAGTTTGCCTTGGGTACTTCAAAATTAATATCATAATAAATGGTAATCTTTCTGCATTTGCTTTTGAACTATTAAGTATGTTTCTCTAGGTTGTTTGCAGAAAACTGGCTCTGATAAATTCTGGAATGAAGATTGCCTTTGGCTTGGCTATAAACAAATCAATTTAGGGTTACTTTTGTGTTGTTCCATATTAAACCCCTACCCATAAGGGACAGAAGACAGTTGTTTGATCTGAGTAAATGCACATGGTTGAGGCCATTTAGTGAATACATCTACTTTGTAGTCCAATGCAGGGGACTTGTTGTTTTGAATATTCAACATCAAGGAGTGGTAGTGTGTTGATAAACATATGACAGGACACTGTTATTTATATTAGCTGTTAACATCCACCTAGTCTTTCAGTGCTTATCAACAATTTGGGGAAAACAAGTTGTGCATTCGCTTATGGATTTTATGCAAAGGGTGATTTGAAAATCTCTTTGGAGGATGCTGTTA
Organism: Katharina tunicata; assembly: GCA_032466195.1. Lineage (NCBI taxonomy): Eukaryota > Metazoa > Mollusca > Polyplacophora > Chitonida > Mopaliidae > Katharina > Katharina tunicata. The sequence continues at coordinate 7,150 of JAVFBZ010145189.1, read as the reverse complement.
GAATTTATTTGGATTTTATATTGGGTTTTTAGTTTCATACATCTTGGGTTGACCGCTAGGAAATCTGACCACAGGAATTGATTGATCATAGGGGCTCTGAACAGCTGGAGTATAAAGTCTGAAACTCTTTGTAAATTTGTCAAAAAAATCTGAAATTAAATCAGAAAAGTACATTAAAAACGAAAAAAAAAAATAACCCACAAGGAGACCAGTTGGAAGAGAGTTACAGTAAAGGCAATAGAAGTAACAGTAAATTGTGTTATCTGTCGGTTTACTGGATTGGTTCTGGAGTGGTCCTATATTGACATTTATTGCCGCCCAGTGTGTGTAGAATTAGAGATATCATTGTTTGACCAGCTGTCAGTGACCAAGGCTGTCTCTCTCTCCCTGTTTGTGGTCACTGGTAGCCAGGGCTTCACAAATAGAAGGGTTACTGTTTCTTTGTTCCCAACACTGGTCAGTGGATGTGGATTTCCTCTTAATGAAGAGCTGTTAGGAAGAGAAACAGACAGTTAACCAAACTTGGAAATCGGTGGATAATTTCCCAGACTGATCAAACATTTGAATAACATTGTAACAAGAACAGTTGAGATTGGCGAATTTGTTACTGATGTGGTGGCATTATCAGGAATTAACTTAAAGCTACAGGACAAACAGACTAAAAAATAGCTTAAAGCCACAGCACTTAGCAGACTAACCCATGTGTTACTGTGTTTTGTGGTTGAAAACAATGACGATTAGCCTTGAGTTTTGCAGCAGCATAATTCCTTCAAGGGAGCCTAGGCATGTTGAATAAGGAAGGTTAGTGCAATATTTTGGCTGGAATATCAATCATCTACTTTTGTACTTCAGCCTGCATATCTAGCTTTAGCGGAACAGATGAAGATAATGATATGTTTTTATATTCAGAGGAATTTGTTCTTTTTTTTGACGATATGTTGACACCTGTTATTTATGTTCAGTAGTGTGAAGCATATCGGCTGAAGCCAATTACTTCTGAGTGAGTTAAGAGAGAAATTCGTTCTTACTTTCCAAGATATCGACCAGTAAGACCACTAAGCATGACATCAGAACCACCGTTTTTAATCTTGGAACAGGTGTGAAAATGAATCAGTCTTTGATGTCATACATTCTTACACATTAAAATATCGACCTGGGAGATTTATTTCCAGTTTTGCTAACCATGTCATCAAAGCCAACTGTTTCTGAATGAAGTTGTGAGGAAATAATTAATTCAGGACCACCTAAATGAGTTGTGACCAATTAGATTTGTGTTCAGTAGCTTGAAGCATGTCGTGGAAGCCAACTGTTTCCGAGTGAAGTTATGATGGAAATGTGTTCTTACTTCTGAAGATATCGACCAGTTAAATCGCTCAGCTTGTCTTCGAAACCACCTTGTGTTATCTTGGAAAGGAGATGATTTCCACCCATGTAGCCAATTTCAGTAATACACAATGTGGCAATACTCTATCGGTGAAAGCACTTCTTTCTTCCAGAGTTGGAATAAATGGATTAATATGATTATATCGTACACTTATTGTATCTGTATATATGAATAATTCATTTTGGGGAACATGTTGACAGAAAGTAAAACGGAATTTCCTGATTTTGCTTCAATATATTTATAGTTACATGTTACATGTTTTGGAACTATCTTTGTGCATGTATTTCTGATTATAGATTTCCAATCCGTTGGCTTTTTCCTGTCTAGAATTTTCATCAAGAGATATGTGATTATAGGTTGAAAGTTTTTGTAACTATCATCTATGTATTTGTAATTAGAAGTTACATGTTTCCAGAAATGGGATCAATATATTTATGATATAAATATCAAGTTTCTACTCTCATCCAAGTATTTGTAATTGTAAATTACAATATCTATCGGCCAGTGCGGAAGTTGGTAATTCAAAGCAGGGCTAAAACAGGAACATGTGAGGAGCAACTAGTTTCTTGGACTTATTTGTTGTCCCTTGAACACGTCTGACCTATATTTCAGTGATTCGGAAAGTCTTTATTTAGCATCAAGCTGACCAATTTCCCATTCATTGATAAGTTACCATCCAGCATTGATCCTTTAACTTAGTTTCCTGACAGGAATTCAAAGGGAACATCAAGCTTGTTTTACTGTGTTGAAAGCTCCTTAAAATATGTTTTTTTGATTTTGACAATATCTGTGACTTTTAACTCTCTTCTAAATTATTATTATGATTATTACTTGTGGATTGCTTTGTTTTGCTGCTTTAAAATGACATTGTGTTCAACACTAACGGTGGACAACAACAACAACAGCTTGTAAATTCATAAATATTGAACAAGAAGACTATATATAACAGAGGGTGTGTGTACATTTGGACTTCTGATAAGTTCCTGATATTAACCTCAATAGGTTAGACACACAGCCTGTCGGATCCCCTGGGTACCTTATTGGACCACTGTACACCCCCATCATCTGTTTGACCACATGGTCTGCCAAGAAATCAGCTTAACATTTGACACCCTTTGTTTGGCCAGGTCACTGGACCAACTTCACTGCTATCTTTACTTGTAGAGTTGACAGTTGGTCTGGTGAACATGTAACTACCAGGGTTCACAATTACATGTGTTACAGCCATCAATTCTTGTCATACTAACCATGGTTTGTGAACCTTTGGCAGTCAAAGGTGTCCGACTTTTACATCCCATGATGAGGAAATGTCTTTGAAACAGGAATAGTGGTTCTACCTATAAAATCAAACAGAGACATTGCTGTTTCGGTTTCTGTGATTTGAGGCATTCTCTAATTATTTGTGAAATATGGACAACGGTAAATATGAGGATAACTTTTTTTGGAAAACTCCATTTCTTTTGTGTTAATCCACGACCTTTGATGATAAGCAATGATAGATCTCTGATCAGTGGAAAAGTTGGAACGATATCTTCACATCAATGTTGGAGTGATGTTGTTGTTGGTGTGCTCCAAAACACAGTATGACATTCTTATTTCTATTCTATTTTGTGGTGTTTATTTTTAATAAGGTTTGGTTCAGACAGTAACCATCATATTAAACTTTCTTCAAAGCGCTTGTCACCTTAGAGGTTGTGTGTTAAAGGATTTTCAGCTAATTTCTTGTGGAGTTTCCAAAGAGTCATCCGCATAAAGCCCAAAAAGGAAAAAGGAGAATGAATTTCTTCTAGTGGCAAGAGAGAAGGAAATAAAGAAAAAAAGTTTACATCCGTGCTTGTTGCTTTCCATTTCTTATTGACATAGATGCAAGGATCATGGTTTCTTTTACCTAAGTATTATGTGGTATTCATTTAGGAGTGCTGTAGATTATGAGAAATGAATAACATATACATTGAAGATTGAAGATTCCCGAATCCATAAACTATCCAAACTGATTACAAAGTCTTGCACAAAGAGTGAATTTGGGAAAAGTGTGACATTTGAGAAATGACTGACAATACATGTGATAAATTATTTGGAACATTTTAACAAGATTCGTGTGTTTGTTTCATTGCTAAAGAACAGATTTCTTTGAAGGTTGAAAACAAGTTTCTTTTAAAGGGCCATTTTGTGGTTGTAAAGTCAAGCCAAAAGAGGACTACTCATATTTGTGCTTTACACAGTTACTATTAAGCAAGCCTGTGTGCTATATATAAACTTGAGGAGTGAGGATCTGTTGATTTCTGAATCAAGTTTTCTATTCTGATATCCTTGATATCATTTAAGATGTAGAGAAGTTCTAAGTGTAATCAGTGTCAGACAGCTGGGTGAGAATCTGAAATCCCCAAGCCTCCATTCATTGCCCCATCACTATCAGCTTCTACAAGTTTCTCTAGAGGTGTGGGGGTGGGCGAACAGGAGGGGGTAGGGCAATAGGGGGATAAGGGCAGACATTTATAAACACAGTAACCCAGTGCCAGCACCTTGTGCTAAAGCCTCCTCTGTTTAGGGTGACTTGATAGAGAGTGTGAGTGAGGAACAGACCCTGCTCTCCGTTACATGTATATCATTGGGCCAGGCAAGTGGAGTGTACCTATGACAGCTAAGCCGGGGAGGGTAGTGAGCTTAACTTAGAAACCCTTGGCCTATACCTCATTGGTACCATGAGAGTAGATGCTTTAGCTGCTCCACGCAAAGAATGGGCAGACATGCCGATCTCGGCAACTTCCAAATATACAACGGTAAGTCTACTCCCAGCGGCTTAAAATCAGCTCAGTTCGTTTAGTTATCAATTTTCGCGATTACCTATATGTTTAATAGTTAAATGTTGATTCCTTTGACGTGGAATTTTGTGAAGAGTTTTTGAGGTACACTGATAGGTAGCAGCTTGGCAAAGGTGTACATATCAACAACAGTGCTGCAGGCAGACAAAACTAAACGATGCGTCTTCCGTTCTGTCAGGACTTAGCTAATGGCTGACAACATCATTCCATCTGATTTCCTGTTTCCATCTTTCTCCTGGTTTCCATCTAGATCACAATCATAAATTCATAACTTTCGTTTCAATTTCATAACTTTACAAAACTTTTTAGTCCTATTTCAATCTTGCTCCCTCTTTTCATTCATAACTTATGTTTTGATAACTTCACTATTTGTACCATTTGGGTTTAAATTGAGTGAACATAACTTCATGTGGTGGATATTTACCTAAGAAGAGTTTATTTACACTTGTTTATCAATTTGTACTGTCTTATGTTGAAGTGTTTCAATTGACCTTTAAGTGAAAAAGTTTAACTTGAGTTAAGGAAACTTTTTTGGGGGGTCAACTTCATTGAACAACACAACAGTCATATAAGTGAAATAACTTTGTGCATGAGATAATACAACAATCATATTTTGTTGAAGAATGTTGTTGAATTGATATCCGAGTGTATACCTGTTCATTTGAAGGCTATATGTCATAACAAACCATGTACAAATGATAATTTCTTCTCACCCTATTGCCAATGCTTTCCTTCTGGTTTTGCATAAATGATTATCTGAAATAACCTGAAGTTAACTGTTACAGTGTATAGCCCTTAAGCATAGTGTTAGCCAGAGGGGTGTCTCGGTGTCTTTGAGACACCCAAAAGCCATTTGAGACACCCTACTTCAATCAAATTTAACATGGGAAAGATAGGGAAAATATCAAATGAGACACCCTGTTTCTGTGAAGATAGTGATTTGAGACACCCTATTTTTGATTTCGAAATTATCAGCCCAAATCTAATGACAAATGGGAGCGTCCCATGCTCGGGTGCTCTCTGAGCTTAGAGGCATCACGAAGCACACTTGTCAACATCCGTACCATAGTATTTTTCATGTCTTCGTTCTTTGCCAGTTATGTAAAGGCTATGGTTTCTTCCCTTCACCAGTTCGCCTGACATGCTGTTATACATAACTGATCTTCAGTAATTGTCATGGTACATTGCTGGTCCAGTGATTACCTTGGCGTAAATTTGTTCAGTAATAAAAAATCAAGGAATCTATTTACATATAATACACCAGGGGCCGGTTGCTCAAAGCAGTGTTAAATCTAATCCTAGTTTAGATGACGTCACGCCATGTTGAAGGCATTCTCTAATACCACGATTAGTGATTTGATCTGGTATTAGCGGTTAACACTGCTTTGAGCAACTGGCCCCAGAAGTTTTACTTCCTTAAGGTGTGTGTTATTGCAAACAAATGTATTATCTCCTTGCAAATTTCTTCATTATGTATTTGACTAATTCACCGTCAGAGGGTTGATCAAATGGCACTCTCCCAAGTGGGTGAACTTCTTTAATGTAGTGTCATTTAGCATCAAAAAGGCCAGTGTGAAGTAAATAATATTGAAATTGAAACCAATAATTGTTTCAGTGTATTTGTTTTTGAATTTCAGTTTGAATTTTAGTAATCAAAGCTGATGTTTTGAGTAAGGTTGTGTCTCTGAATCTTTAAGTTGATCGTAAAATCTGAATTCTTGAAGAATTACATTGTAGAAGATAAAGGAGTTAATGGGCTGGTGTGAATGTGAATCACACATTTTTACTGTTAGAGTTTGAATTTAAACCTGCTGTAACTCTAATTGGACTACACCTATCTTATCTCGTGAGATAACTTAACTTCTATGACTGGAGTTTAAATTTCAAAGTTCAAAGAATCAGCTTGGATTTGAATTTTATACTTGGTGAAAACCTGATTGGAGGATTTTCTAATTAAGAGGAATTTTAATTACTCGCAAGGCTTCAGTTTGAATTGAAAGTTTGAAAAATATAGACAACCTCGACCCAGTTGCCTTTTTCGGCAAACTTTGAGATTTGAAATGTAGACCTTGTTCCTTCTGAAATGGTTTAAGAGAAAAAAAGTTCTGTGTGGCTACTGGCAAAATTTACTGGTCTTATGAGTGAGGTACCTTGGAATACCACACCAATCAAATAAATCAAGCTGTTCTGGCAATAACCCTACTGTAACTGTGTCAAAGGGTTTGAGTTTCTGGTGGGAGTCCATATATTTTGCTTGAGAAATTCCCCTCCTCTCTTTTAGAACTGTAATTGGACAAATCGATCCCCGTGAAAAAAACGTGCTGAATTTCTTTGTTGTGAGACTCGAGCTGAAATTAGCTTTAATTAGATTAGGGCAACAGATACATTTATTTTATTTATTTTTTTTTTTTTTTCATTACAATTTTTAGGTTTTGACCTAATTGAAGTCGGATGTCTTCTTCTAGCAAGGGAAAATACTCTGCGTAGGAACTTCATTATTTTTTTTTTTTATAGTTTTTAGTCAGATTTTTTAAAAGTTTGATTAGATTTGATCTAAGTGTAATTTTTATTTTTACCATGGCTTTGAATAATGCAATGAATGATGTTGTTTGAATAATGCAATGAATGATGTTGAATCTACATTAATAAATCAGAAACAGTGATTTGATGATTTCTCAATAAGTGACCAAACCTTAAGTAGGACATGATGCTTCACAGATTTACGTAAAGAATATTGACTAATTCCTTAAACAGGTAGCATCAGTGTGATGCAATATTTCGCTATTTGTTTGCTATTAGTGATTAGTGATCAAAAAACACCCTATATGCTCAGCTGATTTATTGAGTTGATTGAAGTTTTGCTTATAACTTACCCTAAATGCTCAACAAATTCGACCTCTATGGACACATGTTTCAAGTCATTTATTGAAGGTATTAATGTGAG
>JAVFBZ010145178.1:0-20486 GCA_032466195.1 Katharina tunicata | reverse complement strand
CCCATGCACTGCATGAAGAATGGGTTAGGATTCCACGTGCCCGGATTCAAAGACTCATTCAGTCTATGCCAAGGAGGGGTCACGCAGTGATTGCAGCTCACGGTGGCCACACAAGGTACATTCGTATTCTCGCGAGAGTTTCTATAGTTCACGTCACGTGCTAAGAAATCTCTTGTATACATTACCAGGCCATTGGCGCAGTGATTTCCGCCAAAATTTGGGGCAACTTTAAAAAAAGGAAAATAACGTTGTATTGGGTATACATACCTTAAATCATATCTTAAATTGCCCAAAGCTTAACTCATAAGGTTATTTTTGCGGAGAAAATAGCATGTGATTTACGCGAAATAGTCCAAAGATGGCGACTCCGTGTGAAAGTACAACACCGGCAATTGGTAACTAGGACATCTCCATATTACTGGAGTAGGCCTAAGCCCAAAAGTAGCTGAGAATGACTGTTTATTTGGATGACAAACAAGCTGAAGCTTTTAGGACAGCGTATTACGGGCTAAGAGGTTATCTCTGTGCTACCAAGCGACTAAGGAAAAGTTTGAGTTTCCAGCTGCTACCACGGATTTTCACTATAGCCATATATAAACGTTTGAGCAGCCCCATCCGCTGATTACGTTCGTTGTGACTAAATTCAATCACATAAGACGAAGTGGTAAGTGTGCGTTGATATCATTTTAGTTTTTATAAAGTCATAATATTTTTATATTGCTAATAATTCGAATGTTTATTATTGATTTTGTTATTATTTACTAAGGCCTACTCCTTGGTGAGCTCATGTTTTTATCAATTTGTTTCAAATTAGATTTTACAAATTGATTCTATAGAAGAGTCGAGCAACAATATATTTAACCTAGGCTACTCCTTAGATATTGTTCAACATGGATTTTGTTTATTTATTTGATTGGTATTCATGCCCTGCTGAAGTATATTTCACTTATGTGACCGCATCGACGCCAGACTCACTGCCAGCATGACTCCTAGCTGTGGGATTAAACCTCCGCAGGTTGCTGCAAGGTTGTTAGTCATGTGGTAACATAATTTGTCATCTTATTATTTAACTATCTGACAGATAATACAAAATACTATTCTAGGTCTGTATATCGTCATTCGGTCATTTAACAAACAGTTGCAAATACATGTACCTTTTATACAAAACACAGATACCCGCATCAAATTAACGATGCGGACTGGGATTCACAGTATTGACAAATGACTTACAGTAATTTACATTGTTTTCTCACTGGTCAGAAAGTAAAATTACCTACATCTGTTTAACAAATATTTTTTTCTTTCATTACAGACACTCTTGGTGAAAAAGCATGGGTCATTTTCCATGACCAATCAGCTGAATGAATGATATTTCGCGCTGACCCTTTTCAATAATTCTGAACAAATTACTCAATGATCAGCTAATAATGCCTTAGCACATCAGAGGAAAGTTTGTCAAGTTATAACCCCAAATTGCAAGTAGTTTCCAGGTTATGAAGTCCTCAATAAACAGATCAACACAGGGGTCTTCCATGTAGGGAGTCATGATTTGCAGATTTGAAGCATTTCTAGAAGGCTATAATTTACTGACTTGTTTGAGTACATTTCTGAAAATTCAGGCAGATGAAATGGTATCTTCCAGACAGGCTTTTCAAATACTGACAGTGGGTGGTTGGGTGGAAGCTTTCTGTGCCCTGGTGTTCTCTTATCTAAGCGTAAGGGGGCATAAGAAAAGACAATGTGTTGCGGTCTCCTGTTTTTCATCTTGTAAATGTCCTGTGTTGCTTTGTGCCACTGTTGTTTAGGGTGGTTTGCTTTATCTATTGTGCTGACACACTGTCATGAGTGAAATAACCTTAAGTTCGATGTAAAATCCTGACTTTTGGAAACAGAACTGTTCTCTTATGATGTATGGATATACAATTGTTTTTAAAAAATGTATATATATATGTTTTTATCCTTGTTATTTAATTATTGTGTTATATATATATACTCTGTCAAAAAAGAAACGCATAGGCGAAATATTAATGGAATTATCTCTTCAATACAAAGCGGGATAATTCAATAATTTTGGGGGGTAGCACAGTTAAAGTTGGTACAAGTATGTGGTAATGTTCTTGCTATGAGCCGACAGCAGCGGAGGCGTATTCGTCACCGAAAAGCGCCGCACGAGGGCGCTGAAGTCAGTACCTTGTGTGGCCACGGTGAGCAGCAATCACTGCGCGACACCTCCGTGGCATAGACTGAATGAGTCTTTGAATCCTGGCACGTGGAAACCTAACCCTGAGGCACTTGGTTACGCTGGCATAAACGTCTGTCCAGTTCGATGAAACCTGTTCCAAACTCTGTCTGACGTTCATGTGCCGTAAGACTTCCGACTGCAATTCACCTGGAGGCGGCCAATCGCAATGTTTCGATTCGCAAGGTTAAGTATCGGCATGTTGTAACTCGTGTACAGTGAAATGGGAAAGGCACATCATTGTCAGAATTGCAGCTTTAAATACCCATCACCACCCAGTATTTCCCCCAAGTTTCATTTGCATTCGTCAAAATCTGAATATTTCATGTCGCTTAACACGAATTTCCACAGAAACGCGTCACAACGTGTGTTAGTTGGCCATGTTGTCCCATTCCAGAAGCTTTGAGAAACATAATCATCCATGGCCATTGTACACAAGAAACGATATGTTTTTTAAAATTCAACACTTTCTTGTGACATTTCACCTATGCGTTTCTTTTTTGATAGAGTATATATGTCTGATACCTACTCGACTTCCTGGAAGAAAGGTATTTATACCTAAGGAATTTTATCGAGCCTACATAAAGCCTCTTATCTTATCTTATCTATCTTAAAACAATTTTAAACATAAATACATGTACCCTCAAAAATTATGATTCAGAAGACATTGCCATTAGTTTTTTAATTTTGAAACTAACAGAAATATTTAATTTATTCTTCATAATAATTGTTTTCCTCATTTACGTTATCCAGGAACAGGAGAAATAATACTAAAACATTTTCCTTAAAAAATCTAGGTTTGTGAACTTTGTTACAAAATAAAACTGCGCCAAATTATCTCCTATTTCTCGTCAACTGTTCACCTGGTTAAAAATTACACAGTTACTTGAAATCTTTCTGCCTGACAATAGACAAACTGTGGTAAAAATTCCAATAGTCTAAATGCCTTCTTGTTTAAAAAATGTTAACAAATGAGTCCTAACTAAAATACATTTAATTCAAAGCATTTTTGGAGGGCAATTAAAATTAAAATATCTGGTAAATTTGCAAACAAGTTCTGGAAATACACACGCATTGCATGTGTTAGTTAGTCTTTCTTTATCTTGCATTTTACATCAAAGGTGTTCTGCCTAAAATAGATATTCAGACGACGGCCTCAAAACTAGTTATATATAACACATAGTCGATTAAGTTTGGCGTGTAAATTTGCTGGCAAAAGTTAGTTAATTCACGCTGAAGGATTTTGTTGCTTGGTATACAATATCTAATCAGTAAAACGTCTCAGTATACCTTAAACTTCAAATTTATTGTGTAAATGATGAATGAAATTACTTTATGTATGGCATTAAACCAATCTTGTGTAGAGCTCCAATCAATCACTTAATAGATAATATAAATCAGTCCACAAATTTCTTTATTATGTCAAAACAAATCTCTACTTTCAAATAAAAAAAATCATAATTATTAGGCTGTGTTATTTTAAAAACCAATCAGGAGGCGGTAATGGTATGTTCTAACTACAGAACTATATTGCAAAGGTCTCCAATATATTGCTCTCGAATAGATTTTCAGGAGCTATTTTTTTTTAAAATTGGGGGTGTGTTGTAAAAATCATTTGGAAATAGAAGACATTGACTCAAAAAAGAACCTTCAACAGGGTAACTTGATAGACTTGGGTTAAAAACTGGGAAATTTGTTTTCGTTCTGTTTGGTTTAAACTTCAGATATCTCGGCAGAAATTATTTTAAACAAATATAGTTTTTTGCATTGTTTATAAATGATTCTGTGTACAGATAACGTAAGGTCCACTTAGTTTGTATTGCCCCCTTTAAGTTTCCAATCAACCCATTTCTTGTCTTGCTTTCTATTTTTTGTATTTGTACATCCTTTTGCTTATCTTATTCTTTGCAGAGAGTGAATATACTTTTTGACAATTAAACCTTTTCCTTTAGATGTTAATTTAGTTCATTTGACTCGAGATGCAGAGTTCTATATCGTTAATATTTGTCTACTACCTAATCCATATATAACCAAAAGTGGTTGAGTTGCTTAACAAAATATTTGTGAAAATGTTCATAATTGCTTTAAATAAATATTTGATTTGCTTCAAAATTGTAATTCAATTCTTTTCCCACCCTATCCACTTAAATTGTATGCATTTCATAGCCTTTTCTGGGTTATTTGTCAATTCAATATATATCCTAATGTTTCTTTGGCAGTGTTATTATCTTTCCTGACTTTTATTTATTGATCTGATATTTTCTGATTATGATGAACAAAATATGTCTCTGATCTTTTAAAAACTTCCTGTGCACTGGCGCTCACTGAGGTGATAGGCCATCAGGAAGCAAATGTGTTGTGTGCAGTCCTGTTTGAATCCTGTTCTGTCCTGTCTTAATTTGTCTGTTGCCAGTGACATGGAGGACGGTTTCCTTCGCCCATTGCTCTGACACGGCGTCATATGAGTGAAATAACCTTAAAATATCAAAACAAACATACAAAAAAACTCACTTTTTGTAGTATGTATTTTTAAATAATTGTTGTAGCTTGAACAGCCCTTCATGTATTACAAACAATAAATAAAAATACTAACAAAATAACAATAATAAAACATTGTTATAAGCTGATAAACTAATTTAACCGACGTATTAGATTGGAATTCTACATTTTTACAAAGAATTGTGTACTTTTATTTTATTTTTATTTTTTTAAATCTATTAACACTAATTTCTAACATTTCATGTCTGTCACTTTATGTGTCTGATGAGCAAATTTATTCCAGTCGTGTATGTGCATAACCAAATAACTAGTATGAATCTAGTCAGAGGTTATAATAAGATGTCGAAGGCTTGTCAACGCTCTCTTCGTGCCTTTAAACAATATCCGCTATTTCGCAACGTACGCCATTTTGACCTACCACTATCTCAATAAAGTCACATGATCGCTTCACGTGATCAGCATATGAAAGTAGTTCAAAACAAGATGGCCTGGTAGTATCTTAGAGGGTATATCTCGACGAAGGATGTAGGATAGCTTCTATTTTAGAATGACACAAGGTACTGACTTCAGCGCCCTCGTGCGGCGCTTTTCGGTGACGAATACGCCTCCGCTGCCGCTGGTCCATAGCGAGAACATTACCACATAATTGTACAAACTTTAACTGTGCTACCCACCAAAATTACTGAATTATCCCGCTTTGTATTAAAGAGATAATTCTATTAAGATTTCGCCTATATGCGTTTCTTTTTTGACAGAGTATAGATAAAGTAAGAACAAATGACACAGTATTTCTGTGAACATATAAATGAAGGTTTACCAACGGAAGCATGTGTGATACGATGAATATCTGTAAAGTTTCACAATCGCATAGCGAGTGTTTTTAAAACTTAACATGCGAAATTGATTTTCAATATATCACACAGGCTCAAGTTGGATAACTTTTTTCTCACACTAATTAAACGTTGCTGTGAATACTAGAGAGGTTTTAAAACGTATCACTTCACTGTTATTCCAAATTCATACGCGACTAAAATAAATCACATGGGTCGACTAACTGCGAAAAGTTTTAATTATATTTCTATTGAAAATATTCATAATTAAGGTCTCCATAAACAACATTAAAGATATTACACCGCAGAATGTCGGCCAAAAATCGACTGAAACGAATTAAACCAGGTTTTCTATATTTTTCTAGTAGGCTATGGCTCAAAGTATAAGCTTTCAAAAATATCAATCTGGAGAATGTGCGATATATCTTATAAACAAAATAATAATGAATGTAAAATCGGGGTCGCAATACAAATTTTACAAACTTTATTATTATTTTAATACCGTTTATCGCACATGCTCAAGGTTGTTATTTTCTGAGAGCTTATACTTTGGGTCATACTAGAAAAATATAGATAACCCGGTTTATTTCGTTTCAGTCGATTTTTAGCCGAAATTCTGTGGTGACAGTACCTTTAAATTATAACCAACAACAGTATATTCATAATGTGTGTGTGTGTGTGTGTGTGCGCGCGCGCGCGCGTATGTGTGTGCGTATGTGTGTGCGTGGGCGTATGAGCTTTGATGTTATTTTAACTTGTGATATTAACCCACAGTATCACTTGGCTTGTCAGTTGGTTTACAGGTATGTGAAAATTTTGAATGTTATATTATAGGTTAGAAATGAGGAAATAAGCTACATTTCAGGAATTAGTCCCATTCTGTTTTAGTTGATTTATACTGCTTATATTACCTACCTTCTGTTGCTGTTGATGATAGACGAATAAGGAGAATAAGGAGCACACTGGAGAGCCCGCAGACATTCTTTGTTCCTATAGACGGCATGAGGACACTGTGCTTGAATCAGGTTGAATCATCAAAACTTCCAAGCTCAAACGATCTCTCATTGGCAGCCCAATTGTCATGTTATTTGTACATGTACATATTTGTATGCATGTAATTATTAAATTGCCAGAATTTCGTCGTAAATTATATAAAAATTAAACTGATATATCTAAAGGAACATATATCCAAACAGTGCAAAACATATTTTTTCAGGGTATTAGCGACAAAAACGGTACATATATCCAGAAGTAGGCTACACATTAATTTTATCTGGATGCTATCTCAAAAACATTGTATCCACGAACACTGTACATATTTCCACAAGAACGCGTCTGTATCACGTCTGAACCTATATACACGCACACATACACCAACGTTTTTGTTTTTCTCTCTTAAACAACCTGTTTTTAACTTCACACGACATGCACCAGGAATTCTCAAAACACAGAGTTCCGAGAAGAAGGTTATGCCTACAGCTTAAATATCCCAATGTTAATTAATACATTAACTTCACACTGTATATCCGCATACATAAGGGGAATACTCACCTTACCAGGATATGATTAAGTGACATTATTTACGTAATTGTAACGGGTAAGCATTTTTGTACCAGTTATTATTAGAGGTGGCTTCGGTGATACACTTCACTTACACAGAATTATCTTAACGGATTTAAACTTGCACACTGTACAAAGCTTGTTGTTTAACCCAGTTCGTTTGCAACCTTGGTAATTAACTTTTGATGTGAATCCGCCTTTCTACTCAGTCATTTCATATCTTACGCTCTCTGTTTCAGCTCTATTTATTATTATCATATATTGAGAATGAAAGATATAAACCCCAATAAGATGTATCCATATTAGGTGCCAGTGATATGTTGAACTTATTGGAATGTCGTCCCTGTAGGACATATTATTGTTTTTTTTATCTGCAACAAATACTTAAATAAATCATGGCATAACCAGTCCACCATACACTTTACTTACTGTAGTTCAATTTAATTGTCTTTAAATCGAATACAAGAAATCCTACAACACGTGTAAAAATAGCACTTTTATTAAAAACGTAGCCATACGGTCAAACAAATAAAGACCAGTGTCTTTAATTTGTTTGACTTTCTTTTTTGTTGTAAAAATTGTAAAATCCAAGAACAAAAGATGTCGACTTAAGAAAACATTAAAACCGATGTACAAACCAAGCTCTCAAGGCGGGCTTAATCCATCTAAAAGGATTTAAATCGCATCTGTGTTATTTGATGTTTCCGTATTTATTGGCATTTCCAAAAAGGCGTGATTTCAAAGAGATATTTGTTAGATAAGTATTTTTGCAAGAGATGAACTGGTTCTTCACCTCTCCAACACCAAACAAAAGGAAAACGGAATCTTCAAATCTGTCTCGGGTAATAACGACGTTGAAAAAGCGGTTTTCACATGTGCACATCACAGCCCTGGTTTTGATTAAATGTGGTTTACGTCTACTTAAGGCTATATATGCCATACTCATGGCTGCGTGCAAATGTTAATGTGGAAGGAAACCACCAGCGACATCACTAACAAACAAACGTAGTCAAGGGACACTTAACGAGATACCAGAAATGGTCGACAAGCGGTCTCTTGCTTACAAGCAAATGATGACATCAGTATCGTTTGCATCAAAATAAAAATCGTCCGACCGTTGCAAGATATTTGGTTCAGATATCCAATCAGGACGTTCACGTTTGTCTCTACATTTAAAATGATTTAAATTAAGATCGTTCTTAAGTAGGCATCAATGCCTTTTAATTTTCAAAAATCGTATTAAATGTATGTACATAAATATTAGCATGTTCTTGTGGGTCTCAACTTTTAAACTATCTGCATATCGACTACAGAAATAGTCGCCCTTTTACAGGTAGATATATTGTCAGGTTGCGTATAAAAAGTTGTGAGCATATCAACTCTGTATCTAACATCTATGTAGACATCAAGTTGTTTGTGTCACCACATGTGCGTTGATTGAGTCTATTGAGTTGATTGGGTGCATTGGCATATTTTCGAAAATACAGTCAGCGAAATGGTTGCCACAACGTTTAAGGATTATAGAGTCGGATTTAGGACAAATTATGGATAAAGGTAATCTACTTGTGTGGTGAGTAATATCTCAACCATTATATCGTTTAGTGTCGTTATAAGATGTAATCTCACTTTTACATTAGATGCTCGGGTAGTACAGACTTTGAAATAAATTTGTGAGTTTTTTTTCGATACATTTGCACATCACAGCCCTGGTTTTGCTTAAATGGGGTTTACGTCTACTTAACGATATATATCTCATACACATGGCTGCGGGCAAATATAAGTGTGGAAGGAAACCACCCAGGACACCACTAACATGGAAAACTGGACAACCCAGGCCAGGAAAGGTCGACAAGCGGTCTCTTGTTTAATGTAGCGTTTGCTTTAAATGAATTTTTGTTTTGACCTGCCAAAGATCTTCGGTTGCAATATCCAAACAGGAGATTCGAATTTGGTTTATTTCTCTGCATGTAAAAATTGTTTTAATTATATAAGATCATACTAAGGTAGAAATCATTGTCATACATTTTTCAAACTGAAGTTGTATTAAATTTAAGTTGAAATGAATTCCTTATGATCAAATATTAACCTGTATAGATATATATTAATCAAGAGATGATTGCGGCGGTGGATATTAAACGCCCGTTATATGTACGTCTTCACTATGTGGCCAAACTAACGTGTTCTTATTGGGGTTTCAGGACTGGGGCAGTTTTGTTTTACTTATTATTTCTTCACAACTCTCAGAGTTTCAATCTACGGGTACTTTGTGCCTCTGGAAAAGCTTGAAGATAAATAACTTGAAAATAAGGCAATATCATGTATGTTAAAAGCGTACGAATTTGCAAAGCAACATTATGTTCATTTTCATGTTTCGATATTGTTGTGTAAAAAAAACTTTATCAAGATGTCAGATCAGATCACCATTGTAAGAGATAGCACACCATGACAATGACACAGCTGTCGATATTTTAAAGGCCGGATATACATGTAGGTCTGTGGAAAAATAAAAATTAAACTCATTAACCAAAACATATTGACAACACGCCCGGATAAGATTAATGCAATTGTTTTTGGGAGAAAGTCAAATTCACACAGGATAACTTTTGTAACAATCCAGCAAAATTTGTCATGGTCGAAACACCTACAATATGTGATAAAAAATGTCAAAAGTAAATTGTTTTTATTTTCCAGAATCCGCCCATGTTTAAGTTTAAGTGATGGGCCCAAAATTATACAACGCTCTACCTGAGCTCATCAAGCAGCGCAATACTGTGTCGTGCTGATCTGATTTTAATTTAACAAAGCATTGACTGTCTACGACTTTCTTACGAATGCACCAATGTGTTATACACAATTTAAATGCACCGGCCCCAGCTTAGAAAATGAATTCGATAACTAGGATTCTGCTTTTAATTCATTAAAGTACTTGTTATACTCTGTTTCGGATTACAGTTTCTATGTCAACGTTTTGTGAACTACTTGTTTGCAGGGTGTGGAGATTGGACTCCGGATTTTTTGAATATATATACGATAGTTACTAGGACACTATATATGTTATACTTTAAGCCACATCATTTACATGTTTATTATAACGCGAGTGCCTCTTCTGGCTTCTGGTAAGCAGCATTAACATTACAAGCAGAGAATATAGATTGACGAGACTGGTCACTTCGACCAATTCAAGGCTAGTATCCTATGCCGCCATGTTGTTTACATGGACCGTGGCTGCCCCTGTCCGTTGGGAGTCGATGCCGAGGAGTCAAAATGCCGACTAAGGGAGATAACCGATTTGAGTAACAATTGAAAACACTGGGGGACATCATATTATCAGCAGCTACAAGGGGGAGTTAAATTGTTCACATGGCGCTGACGAATGCACCAGTCTCGTCAATATATGGTCCCTGTTACAAGTCTTTCGTTCAGAAATATTTGAAAAGTCAGACTGTTCCATGTGCAATGAAGTTTTGCATTCTCACATATCATAAATTATTATTTTTGTTTTGTCAAATTTTCTTCTTGGAAATGGGGACACTTATAAGACGAGCGTCCTAAGTCTTTCTCAACCCGGATATCGTGGTTTTACCTCTATGTGAGTTAGTGTGCCCGTGTTCGTACTGGTTCTAAGTGTATTGTATTATTACGACCTATAAATTCAAGGTACTATACCGCAGAATTTCGGCGAAAAATCGACTAAAACGAATTAAACTGGATTTTCTATATTTTTCCTGTATGGCCAAAAATATAAGCTTTCAGAAAAAAGGATGTAAAATCTATAATCGGTCAAACTTCTGTTGGCACTTCTCTTTCCACTTCGGATAGCGAAGAAACGGTTGTAGAAACAATAAAACCAAACCCAGTCGATTTTAGTTCCACACCGGAAGGAATGTGTACTTCTGTCCTATTAATGAATGGGATTTGCTAAAGTTTTGCTGTCTATCTGGACTTCTGTCTTACGCCATTACAGCTTCTTAGCTTCTGCCTTGATGTGTATTTTTTACATATCTGAATGTATATGTATACATAGATTAATATTGATTCATATATTTTGGATGTCTTTCCTGAATAACCTGTGTGCTTAATTATTTTATAAATAATTGTATTTTAACTCTTGAGCAAGTATGTTTTAAAATGTGATAACTAGGTATGGTAAAACTGTGCAATGTTCAAATATATATTTAAAGAAACAAAACGATGTTTTTTGTGACAACGTCTTTTACATAAGCAGGAAATAGGAAAAAATATCAGAAACATGCAGGGAAGCAACTTATTGCATTGTAGTATTGCATGTAATTAAGCAGAAGCTATTTTAAATTTTATATATTTTTATATAAATGTAGAGAAAACAAATGTGCTTCCCTCCACTGGGTTACGAACTCGGGTAGCTGGCTAGCAGGGCCAGCGCTCTAACCGATAGAGCAACAGAGGCTCACGGTAAAGGCTGCGAATCTTTTTTCTACGGTAAGCACTGACACAGGGACACTGAAATAGTGTCTTTTTTTTTTTAGATATTACCCACAGATGAGATTATTGTTTTTGGTTATTCTGATAATCTGGTACTGGCATATATGTATTTTTGTATAAATGTAAAAAAAAGAAAATTTTACTTGCCTCCACCGGGATTCGAGTTGTTAAACCTATCAATGAATTCGTTTCGTTTTAGTAATATTTTGTTCACATTAGGTTTAGTGTTACGAACTCTGTGAAATTAAAGCAAACCAAGTACATGTGGTTTTATAACGGAGTGAACTTGGAAAGTTTTTTTTTATTGATACTGACATTTTTTGCCGATATAAAAACAAACTTTCTGTTAAATCATCGCCTCACATTATTATATAGCTCAGTCATAAACCGTTTCATTCTTGAAAAATAGTATTTAACAACAAAGGTCGTTATGCTGATTGGAAAACTTGTTTATCTTTTTCACAATGTGCGACTTATTTTTGTTTGTAAAGACTGTTATTATATATATATATACATCTTTATTGACAAAAGCCATCAAGCCATGAGCAATTTAACAGTGAAAATACAGCTATGGAAGTAGAAGTGGCATATAACAGTATTGCAATACAGCGCTGGGGGGAAGGCCCAGGTGTCACGCAGACAAATATAATTGATCTCGGATATAAAACCCTTTTCATTACAAACATCGATACATTTCTGATTACATTAACATTTACGTTTCTTAACAGATGAATAAACTTTTGTTTATTTGGTGGAGAGAAATAATATTTAGGAATGTATAATGAGCGTAGTTCTGTATATACGGGGCATATCAACATAAATGATACTAATCTTCTAAACAGCGACAACGCTGGCATATTCTGTTTGCAAGCTCATTTTTTTGTTGTGGTTTATTCCACCTGTCTACTTCTTTAGATAATTTATAAGAAGACAAACGTAATCTAGTCATGGCTACTCTGAAGTGCCTAATCGTAACGACAGACAAATAGTATTGCATTCCAAAGTCACAATTTTTTTAGATACTTCAAACCTCTAGTACTGTCTTTTAAACGAAATTCCCATTCCTGCGTAATGCGATCGTTTAAGTGTTGTTTTACAAGTGAGAGAATACATTTGGATTTCCAACAGATTGGGCATCCCAGCCATAACCAAAACCTAAACTGTTTAATAAATTCATTAAAAGCGAAACCCATTTGTTATGCCCATGTAACAAACAATCATCATGTAGCAGTTTGTATATAATTCTGATAAATTTTATGTTGCTCGACTGTTCAATTTTAGTCCAATATTTAACAGTGATAAACAACCGGTTTACGACAAGTGGTATCCTCCCAGTCTCACCATAGATAAAACCATTTTGAGTACACATTTAAACACCTAAAATAATTTTACAGAATTTAAGGTGTACACGTTCAATTACTAATGCTGGTGAAAATCCCCACACCTCCGCTCCATAATTGAGTATCGGTAGAATGAGTTTATCAAAAAGATCAAAATAATGCTTTGGTTGAAATGCTTAAAATTTGTATTTCCTGTAACGTAAAAATGGCTTTTTTGGCTTGGTCAGACAATGTGACATGAATATTTGTAAAAGAACCACCACTTGAGAAAACTACTCCTAAATAATTGAAAGTTTTAGCAATTTCGAGATTATTTTCAGCTATAGAAAATTTGATATCTTTGGCTATCTTTCCGCCTTTTCGAAATATCCATTTTTTGATTTGTTCGTATTGACAGTCAAACTCCATTTCTGGCAGTAGTTTTCAAGTACATTTAAACCGCAGCCTCAGCAAAAATAGCGATGTCATCGGCATACAACAATAAAAAAACATTTGTTCATATTCCTGTAATATACCTTTGCATCCCGACTAGAATAATTCATCTTCAAGATCATTTACATATATGCTAAATAGGAAAGAGGACAAACACTCGCCTTGTCGAACACCTGTATAACAAGTGAGTTCATTACCAAGAGTGTTGTTGTGTTTTACTCTAGATCGTACATATTTATACATGGACATTAATTATTATATCCAAAATATTTCCTCTTATTCCCTGTTTTAACATTTTAGCACAAAGGTTATCTCGTACAACGTAATCATAAGCTTCACTAAAATCAATAAAAGCACAAAACAATTTATTTCCTGAATTAATAAAATGTGTAGTTAATCCATGTAGAACAAAAATATTGTCGGTTGTACTCATAGCTTTTCTAAAACCTGCCTGAGACTCGATATGAATATAGTGCTGCTCTGTCCATTGAGAGAGTCTATTGTTCAAAATTATCGTAAATAATTTGCCCAAATAACTGAGAAGAGTAATGCCTCTGTAATTATTTACATCATTTTTGTTTTCTTTTTTATGTAGAGCAATTATATGTCCCTCCGATTAAGTTTCAGGAAAGTGACCACAATCAAAGACAGCATGAAATAAAAATTATAATGTAGATGTCAACATGTGTTTACCATAGAATAACATTTCATTTAACAAGTTATCAGATCCGCCAGATTTATTTCGTTTAGGTTGATCAATAGCAGTGTGTATTTCTAACCGATATATTCTTAGATTCAATTCATCAAACAATATGTCTCCGTTATTGTAATTGTTAGGCTTACAGTGGTAGTTAGGCTTATACAAATCACCAGACGGACTATTACCGTTTTTGAAAAATTATGTGAAATCATCAAGAGAAAGGTTGCTTGAATCGGAGTTTTTGAACATGGATTTTAACATTTTCCAATAATCCTTACTACTTGAAGATCTAGATTGTTCAAGTTTAGCAGTGTTACCGGAAATCATAATCCCTGCGACAGTTTCTGAGCGTCGCCTTGTATTTGGTACCGGCTTTTACCATCTCCTTGCGATTTTCGTCTGATTTTAAAAGTCGGTAATTATTTAATTTATGATAGAACACTTTTACATTACATTCCGCGGTATACCATGGAGTACTTTTTTAAAAAGTCTTACTCTTACCAGGATTTCAATTAATTTTCATTTAATTTTTTTAATCAATAATTGCACTTTTAACGTTTTCGCTTAGTTCGGTTTGCATGTTTAGCAGCTTTTCTTGTTTTTCGGCAGATTCCAAGTTTTACAAAGTTATCCCCCTTTACATTACCCCATTTAAATTGTATTTAGTTTCTGTGAAGGAATTACAACGTTTTGGTTGGGATTTAGTTACTTGTTCATCTTTTAAAGTAAAACGTACAACACAGTGGTCACTGAGAATATTTGTGTCGTTAAAGACTTGACCCGCGATGTGTAACACAGGTATATGAACCAATGCCTTTATCGGCGCCAGAACAGCCATTAGCAATACGTAGTGAAGTTCGCTTACAAAAGTCTAGTAGGTTTTGTCCATTGCCATTCTTTTTGCCTTTGTCCATGGAAGTTCGTTTGGGTGGGGTAGAGTTTCATACATATTCATCAGGTAATAGGAGATGATCCGATTGGTCCTCCACATAATCTGGGTCATCAGAGTCATTAAAATCTCCACACGAAATAAACTGACAATTATCTTGTTGAATAAGAAGATAAAAAATTTGAAGATAAAAGCTGGGAACATCTTAATACACTTGAGTGTTTCCAATAGTATTTTCGTAAGGTGCTCCTTCAATGGATTACGTTTCAAAGTACAAGGTAACAGAAAATGATCCCCACCAATGTCATTTAAACCATGGACTTGTTTGGTCTTTACGCCCTAATCTGTTCCTTGTGTCTACCAGTTCCAATGCTTAAGCAGTCAGAAGACATCCTTAGATGGTTAATATAGATTTTCATTTATAGTTTGTAACCTTAATAAAATAGATTTCCAATTACCTGTTAATTAACGGTTAAGTTATCGAAACATGGTAGCATTTGGAGTTGATAATTTTAAATGCAATGTTTACAAAATTGTAAATGAAATCGTTCTCTATTTTCCGTCTGAACGTCAAGCAAAATTCACAGGAGTAGTAAATAATAGGCAGTACTACCGATTGAAAAAAATCTTAAGCAATTCTATTGTTCTGCTTGAAGTAATTACTTTTTCGATTATACAATTATTTTTGTATGTGATTTGCCTTAAAAAAACAAGATACGGACACTGATAAAAATAAATTTTATAATTAGGTCCACATATAATCTTTCTCACCCATCAATCTTTATTAAGTGTATTGCTTCTGGATGGACCGGAGCAATTTGGTAATACACCCAATCTGTATATAAGTCTCCGTCTTGACAGACGCGCGGTTAAACAACTCTACACACTTGAATACAGCATCATGTTCTCGTTGACCGCTAGTGTTTTCGTTGTCACCCTTATGTCGCTCTCGAGTGGAGAAAGAACGGAAGAAGGTGAGTGAAGAAGGGAAGTTGTTGAATTGCTTTATTGTCTTGAGTCCTTTAATTTCAGTGGCAGTATCCGAGTATAACCACTTACCGATGTATTTGTCAGCGCACATATGTACCAATATAAAAACAGTCTTCATGCAAAATTAGTACGACCGTTTTGCCCAGTTAAAATACTCAGGGGTTTTGATGCATATTCCTGGATAAAAGCGCAAGATATTCCATCAGCGTTACGAAGAAGTAGATACACACTTTTGAAGGTAAACATGGAAGCTTATAGCGGCCAATCGCGATCTCGCTCTTCGCCATGCATCCATTTACCTAAAAAAGACGCACAATTTCATGCGTAAATCTCTTGGTTTTCAAATTCCGCCATCTTAAAGGCGAGATCACGAGAGAGCCAGATTTAAGAGTTAAAGCTCGCGATCTCGCGAATTTGCAAAAAAAAGACAACAACTTCAGATTGCTATGTAAAATCTCGTAGTTTGTAATTTTTCGTAAGGATTTGGCGCGGGGGCGAGATCGTGAGAAGCGCGAGGTTAAACTGTTAAATCTCGCTTGCCGGTGAAAACACACATGTTGTAGTAATTTTTCTTTCATGATTATCAAGACGAGATAGCAAAAACGCGCGATTGCGAGATTCAACTGTTCAAAATATCGCGATCTCGCCTTTAATATGGCGGAATTTGACAAATACGAGAGTTACATATTAAATCTCGCGTTTTTCCATCATCTCAGTCTATATAATACACGTGAGGAGTAAAATCTGTCGGTTTGCAGTACTTATCTCGTGCCAGTTATATCTTGGAGCTTCCGTTTGATATGATGAATTGACATGTGCAGGCTTTCACTGGCAAGCGAGATTAAACAGTTAAACCTCGCGTTCTCGCGATCTCGAACATCGCCGAATACTTAGTTAAAATTACATAACAAGAGATTTTACATTACATTCTCTAGTTGTTGTCTTTTTTTCTTCAAAGAGAGAACGCGAGGTTTAACTGTTCAATCTTTCTATCTCGCTGTCTGGACTTTCAGACGAAGGAATTTAAATCCACGAGATTAAATCTCGTCTTTTTCTATTTTTGTTTATCCATGGCGAGATAACGAGATCGCGAGTGGCCACTATGGGCTACCATAGGTAAATGTTATTCCAAAAAATCGAAAACATGTCTTTACTTGTAAATTGATATAATACGAATTTTTGTAAGAACTGTGGAATATTACCATAGTTCAATATACTGATAAGGCCTGCATTCTTTATAAATTCTAGAGGTTTGTCACATTGTACAAGAATATAAACGGTAGGTGCTGGACGTTAAAATGATGACAATTATACCGCAAGTTCCAGCGTAATTAGTCAGAATTAGACTTATATTCCTTCTTTTGAATTAACTTACCATAAATGAACATTCTGTCGCCTTTTCATTGAGAACACTCAATATCATTACAGTGAAGACAAAATTCCTCAGAGACAACTAACACTAAATTTGAGCAAGAAGACAAATTTGAGTGAAGCGAACACAAAATCTTACATAGACAACATCACATATTTCGGTCTTAGAAGATATTCCTTTAGTTTTATAAAAAAAAAACTCGCTTGGAGAACATATGATACTTATGATACCTTGGAATCTGTAGCTGTGTCCGGAACGATGGTGACATCGGAGTATGAGCACAGACATTAAATTTAAATGTTTTGAATAAGCCTATTTATTAGCTAAGTAGGGCAATACCTATGTTGACTAAACTGGAAAAAAATTATAGTTAATGATATAGTTTGTGTCAACTGTAAGATGGGGTTTTGGTTCTCTGTATAGCGTACAATAAGAACAAAACTCAGGGGCATCTTGGTTGAGAGGAAACTCCCTTTTTTATCAGATAACTTATAACTGCCCTCATCTTATGGGTTTTTAAGACTAATGGGTTTGTTACTAACTCTAAACGAGACTTTATTCAGGTTGTGTCCATTCAAACCCATACCTGAATATCTATGTGTATTAGATATTCGCCACATTTCACAATTTATACATTAAATGTATTTCCTTTTCTCGAGAGTCACTTTTATGTTATCCAGAACAACTCGATATTCAGATCTATCTAGAAACTTGTCCCTGAAACAATCCCTGTTACTTTTGACAAAAATATATATTAAAAAGGACTGGGTGTACAGAAGGCGGTGGGGTATCTAACAAATGCTAAATAAAGATTTTCTTTAGTCACTACCACCTGATTATTACCTGAGGCTGCTCCTTGTGAAACTGTTTGTCACAAGTTCGGAAATCTTTAAATATTTCTCTATTCCTTTTAATAGATATTACCGTCTCTCACGAAGGCGTATACAATAGGTAAAGGCTTTTGACGACATTCCTCTCGAAACTCACATTCCCAGATATCAATGTAGTCGTACCCCAATGACTTGACATACATTTCGTTGGCTATCTTCTCGCGTCGAAGTTCCGCCGCTGAATTTCCCCGGTTGATGTTATATCGCCCCCTCGTCAACTCTCAGGCTTCGTGAGCGTACCAATAACAACCCTTGAATTGAAACACACGACCGTGAACCCATCCATCGGTAGACGACGATCTCCTACCAGTTTCTCCGTATGGTTGGACTGGTGTCGAATCGTGATACCTCGGCAATGCGCTTGCCATTCTAGCCATTGGTCTGCGATGTGTATTGTAGACCGCCGCAAGGTAAAGACATCCTCCGTGTCCGAGGACAACCAGCGGGTGTAGTGACCGACTGGCATCTCCGAGGCTAGACAGGAGAGGTACAAGGCATTGGCGCCAAACCATACAATCTTTTGACACGTCTTACCCCCACGAATCTTGATGACACCAACTTGATGGTGACTTGTGAAAATGATGGACAGTCCGCCCACGATGTTCTTCTTCAAACACTCGTACATATTTGCGTCCCTGTCCTCCACAGGTAAAAAATAATTCGCCAACCCTTGAAATACGTAGAGTAGTGTTAACCATGAAAAACCGATGCATTGTTTTAAGACATCCACCACTAGACCACAATAAAACGTAGCTATTTTTCTGCGGCTTCCATGGAGGGCTCTACGTCGAGGTTATTATACTATATCAGGAAATCCTTGAGGGTGGTCATGCTCTCTCGCTCAAACACGCCTTGGAGGGTAGAGAGTTCCCTGTTCTTCAACGTGTTGTTGAAAGCGGCACGGGGTGGAAGGGTCGTCTCCTGTAACCGTGCAAGACAATCGACGTAGGTGTAACAAACTGTGCCCTTGAACAGTTTACAGTCGTAGGCTTTAATCCACTTGTCGAAGCTAAAGTTAAGAGCCAAATAGTTGACCAAATCTAATAACAGGAGGGTGTCGGTGGCAACCGCCATGTGGGTGTGTTGTTTTTTGATGACCTACTTGAGCGGATGTTGATGTGCCAGATATGACGCATTGTCAGGTCGACTGAGGGGTATTCCGCAAAAATGACGGGTCTGTAAATTTTCCACTTTCAAATAGGCTTTGAAATAATGGTGAGCTCGGGTGTCACAGTCTCTGGGTGGGGCCCGGTCCAGATGGATGGCTATGCCACGGAAGAAACAGAGATTGTCTTGGTACGGACTTAGAGCCGAACACTAAAGCATACAGCCCCTTGCTGTTGAGGATACCATCAGAGACTGTAGTGTTAGTGGCTCCTATCATGAGGTCAGGGAGCTTGTTGACATAAAATACGAGATACCACTTTGTGTCTGGGCGTTGAAGTTGTCCCCAAGTTAGCAGGTCGTGGTAAGTGTAGATCGGGTGCTCTGGTAACATGGCGTTCAGTGTGGCTGCATTAGGACTCTGACGTTGTTGATGCTCGGGTAGGAATACTGGACTTGATTGGTTTCTCCGTGCGGTAGAATAAAACCGTAGGCAAAATTTAATTTAAAAGCTTCTGTTTGGTCGTTGTAGATCGCTCGCACAAAACGCCCTCAGCCCGTGGCATCATGTACACAAAAGTTATACTGATCCTGGACACGACATCGTCGGTGAAATTGTTGCCTGATCGAACTCCAGTGCTGGCGGTACAGTTGAGCCGTGTCAGGGGGTTCGGAGTTGTTGTCCAGGGGTGGTTCTGTTGGATCCTCCACGAGTGGTGCTGGTTGAACTGTTAAGGCATAAGGGATAGGTCGACGGGGTTGAGGTGGTTCCAGAGGTTGAAGCGGTTAGTGTCGACGGGGATGAGGTGGTTTCAGGGGTTGGAGCGGTTGAGGTGGTGGTGTGTTGGGTCGAGGTGGTGAACGTAGTGAGCTTGGTTGGAGTAATACCTTATCCTCCCTGGTGGGTTCTATCGGGGGTTGGTTGAGTGGAAGTGGGACTGCGCTCAGTTGACCGCCCTCTTGATGTGACTGTAAACGGTAGGAAAAAAAAAATAAACACACGTATTTGAACACGACTCTTGGATATCTTGTGGCGGTTGTAAACAACAGTAAAAAAAATGCATTTTAGAATCACCAGCAACCCTGACTGTGAAAAAAATTATGTAATCACACTGGCACAGGGATATCGACTAATTAAAGCCGATAAATAATCTCATGTTCTAGATAAATTCTCAGAGAC
>JAVFBZ010145167.1:0-18936 GCA_032466195.1 Katharina tunicata | reverse complement strand
GTACTGTTATGGGTACAAGCGTACTGTTATGGGTACACGTGTACTGTTATGGGAACAAGCGTGCTGCTATGGGTACACGTGTACTGCTATGGGTACAAGTGTACTGCTATGGGTACAAGTGTACTGTTATGGGTACAAGTGTACTATTATGGGTACAAGTGTACTGCTATGGGTACAAGTGTACTGCTATGGGTACAATTGTACTGTTATGGGAACAAGCAAACTGTTATGGGTACTGCTTGTCCGAGCGACTGCCAGCGTTCACTAGAACTCATCCAGGTGGTACATCAAGCTAGCTAATGCGATTAAAGATATGGCGTCACAAATTTCCTTTGTTATACGGGTCGTCGTTATGTATTCTTTAACAAGCGATGAGCAAGCCCTTCCTTTGTTCAATAGAGTTGTTTTGTACTAGCGAAGCACTCCTATAGCTGCTCACTCTTATGAACAGGCTTTAACACTGCTTCTGGTGATGTCAGAGCTTAGGGGTATCATAAGCTGATTTGTTATGGCCACCTGTTTCGATCCTTGTAACATGCTTGTCTGTTGCCAGTCCTATGGGGGTGGCTTTCCTCACCTTTTGGGCTGTAAATCGTACTATTACAAACAAATTTAAAGGAATTCAGTTCAACACTGCCACTCTTGTTGTTTAACTCTTATTTCTGTTTGCCCACAGGATGGTAATGTTGTTATTGGAGCACCAGGTGCAAAAACATGGACAGGTATGCTTATTATACAATATTTTATTTTATATTTTTTGTTGTAAATGTTGAGAAATAAAATTTATCTTGCCTCCACCGGGACTCTGGATGGCTGGGCCAGTGCTCTTACCATCTTAGCTACATATTACAGTGAATATATAAATGATAAAATAAATAATTCCGCTTCTTTGTGATGGCTCCATTTTTAGTAATTTTCAGCCGCTTCAGTAAATCAGATATCATGTAAATCATGGAAAATAAAGACTTTTTTATACTTTTATACAACTTGTTTCATACATTTGGTTATCTATTCAACTTGCTTTTTTGTTCAACTTTCCAATATTTGCTGATTGATTGATTGATTGATTAAGGACAAAACCCCAATAAATCAATCATCTCAATAACAGCAACCAATCAAAATTGACCTTAACTTGCTGTAACCTGATAATGACAGGTGGTTGGGTTGGAACTCATGAGCTAAGGGTAACAGGAAGCAGAATTGGGTTGTGGCATCTTGACATGGTTCATGTAATTGTCTGTGTTTGTAATCAGTGTTGTCGAGACTGATTTCCTTCACCTATTGGGCTGGAATGCCATCATTTAGTGAAATAACCTCAACTCCTGCATTAAACACCACTTAAATAAATAAAAAAACAATTATGGCTGAATGTTTTGTAATTTACTATTTTCTCTGTGCTGCCTGTGTATAGGAATGTTATTCAAGACTGCAGACACAGATGCTGTGTTTCCTGGGTTGGGCTGGAAGAAATCGCCAGTAGAGGAAGGTGATGACCCACCAGTCGACATCTTCTCATATCTAGGTATGTATTTAATGTGTTACACATTCATCCTCCAGTAGAGGTACATGTAATCGACCTAATATGCTGTGCCCTGGTGCTCTCTGTGCTAAGGGGCATCAGGAAGCCGATTTGTTGTGGTGTCACGTAAATGTATCACGGTGTCTTCTGTGTAACCAGCGTAGTTTAGGTTGGTTTCCTTCCCAGATTGGGCTGGCATGCCGTCATGAGTGAAATAACCTTAAGTACGGCATAAAACCCCTATCAAACAAACCTAATATGCTGCGGTGTTAACCATCAATCAATCCACCCTATTTGCTGTGGTGTAAACCAGCTGTCATACTTTATCAGCACAAGTTACTTTTTTATGTTGGAATTCACCACTGTTGTAAAATTGAAATACTCTAGATTGCGGCTTTAAACACCAATAAATAAATCATTGTATTTTATAGGTACGGAGCCAGTTTCTTATACTTTTACTCCTTTGTCGTCCTTGAAATATTGAAATAAATCAATAAAATATCAATTGTCTTTCATGGTTTCAGGGTTCTCGGTAGCAACTGGTCGTTTTAGTAATTCTGAGATGATTTACGCGACAGGAGCGCCACGTGCCGGGGGGACCGGTCAGGTGATCTTGTTCACTGCCACGCAAACTGGAGAATTCAAGTACTTGAGAGAAAATATTATCAAGGGTCCTGAGTTTGCTTCAATGTTTGGTTATGATGTCCTAGCCGTTGACGTCAATAATGATCAGTAAGTGATTTGACCTGTTTGAATATTAAACTCACATACGCACCCACATATTTGATGGTTTGTGTTATATTGAGTTTTCTCAAGATGTAAAAGACCTTCTGTTAATTCCACCCCAGATTTGTATTTTAAGTGAAAGTGTTACAATAACCCCAAAAATATGCAATCTAAAAATTCAGCAAAGAATTGGTAATTTTTGTGAAATTGTGTGAATTAAATCTGTGCCACTTTTTGATGTACCAACATTACCCCCAAATTTAACTGTTATTTGCCCCGCCCATTACAAGATTCAAAATGTTGACGATGGAATCATAGGGTTTGTTGATTCATGTACATACATCTATGAGTAAAAATGGCACTTTTGGCAGATAATTTGTAATTAACTAAGGAGATTGGGTGAGTGCCTCCCATGCACCCTAAGCCAATGGTTTTTGGTGTCCTGTTTTCGTCCTGTAAATGTATTTTGGCATCTTTTATGTTGCCAGCATTGCTTAGGGACACTGGGTTGTTTCCTTCATAGAAATAATATTATAGGGTATGGTGTATCAAACAGAAAAAGACAAATAGGAAACAATAGTACTTGGTAGCTAGGTAACCACTTGGTAGCCACTTGGTAGCTTGGTAACCACTTGGTAGCTTGGTAACCACTTGGTAACCTATATATTACAAAATGAAACAAGCTTAGAAGACCTGAAGAAGCAGCCATGGCTGTGAAAGCTCGTTTCATTTTGAAATATAAAGGTTAGTCTACCAAGTGCTATAGTTTCCTATTTGTGTTTTAAGACTAACACAGCTCATATTTAATTACTGGTGTATCAAAATGTTTTGTTTTTTTTAATTTTACTTCAGATTTGACGATCTCATTGTTGGTGCACCATTTTATTATATCGATAAGAAATTTTTTGGCGGAGCTATCTATATTTACATGGGTGGACCTCAGGTATTTTTTGATTTTCTGTTGTAAGTAACAACTGTCTTCATTTTTGCAGTCTGGGTCAGAGGTCAAAAGTAATGACCTGATCCTAAATTTCTTTTTCGGTCTAATAAAGAAAAAAACAAGAATTTTGAGATTCGATGATTGATCAAAGGATAGTTTGATATCGTACTCGTCAATCTTCAATTAAGCCTTGTCAGTTGTGCTCAGTTTATGTAAAATATCAGTCCAGCCATACCAGGTAACCAATCCATTCAGATCCTGGGACGCTGACCATGTGGTTGGTGGGAGCTTCCTATGCCCTGGTGCTCTCAGAGCTACATGTAAAGGGCATCAAGAAGCCGTTTTTTGTGGTATCCTGTTTTTCATCCTGTAAATTTGTTGTGCTGTCTTGTGTGTTGCCAGTGTGGTATCTGGTGGTTTCCTTCATCTGTTGCGTTGCAACACCGTCACAGGAGTGAAATAACATTAAATAAGACACTTATCAAACAATTAATTACATGTAGAAACGGTACAGCTTTCTTTGTCCTGGCGCAGTGGTTATGTCGTAATGCATAGGTAGGAGTCTATAGGTGTCTATAAATCATGCAGATATCGCTGGGTGGTTGCTACAAGATTTTTTCTCAAGATTTTTTCTCGATTCTCCACCATACTCATGCAAGGCAAACTTATCATATAAGTGAAATATTCTTGAGTAAGATGTTTAACAACAATCAAGTTACCGTTTTTTGCACCAAATATTAGCCATGCATTGTCGTCATATAACTTAAGTGAAATATCCTTGAAAAAGACAATAAACATCAAAAATTCTCCACAATATATTAATTGCCAGCCAGAGACTCGAGTTCGAATCCCGGCGGAGGCAAGCAAAATTTTGTTTCACCCATTAGGCGACCACGTCATCATACGCATAAAGTAAGCTAAAGTCCTGCGTAAAAACTCCACCAAACAAACAAACATAGTGGTGTGATCCACGGGACATCAGGAAGCCAATTTCTTTTACAGTGTCCTGCTTTAATGTACTGTGGTGTCTTCTGTGTTGTTCAGTGCGGATTCTATCACCCTTTAGTCCAGCAAGCCGTCATATGAATGAAATAAGCTTAAGTACTGTGTAAAAACTCCATCAAAACAGACAAACATAGTGACGTGATCTTTATTTCCAGGGTATTGACCAGACAACGGTTCCCACGGTGATAGCGAGTCGAACCATGGGAGAGAAAGAATGTAAAGAACTCCACTGTACCTTTGCTCGGTTTGGTTTCAGCCTTGCTTCAGCTGGCGATCTCAACAAGGACGGATTTACAGGTAAGTCGTTCTTGTCAGACTTCATAGTCAGAGATCATGCGAGAGTGGTTGGTGAAAGTTTCCTGTATACTGATGCTCTCTAAGCTATGGCCGAGTATCAAGAAGCTAATTTGTCCTGAGCGTGTTGCCAGTGTAATTTAGGATGGTTTCCTTCATTGGGCTGGCACACTGTCGTATGAGTGAAATAATCCAAATAAAACCGCAATCGAGCAAGACTCAAAATACCTTCAGGCTAGGCTAGGCTAGGGGCATCCTGAAGCCGATCTATTGTGGTGTCCTGTTTTCCGTCTTGCAGTGTATTGTGTGATAACAGTGTTGTTGAGTAGTTTCCTCACTCATTGGACTGGCACACAGTCATATAAGTGAAATAAACTTAAGTACAACATAAAAAGCATATAAAACAAACAAATTAAGTTCTCTCATTTTTCTCTTTCAGACATTGCCGTTGGAGCTCCGTATGAAGGAAATGGAACTGTCTATATATTTCATGGTTCAAGGACAGGCATTGTCAAAGAATATGCCCAGGTAGGTTAATGTTATAACATATTTATAGATAATAATGATTGCGGATGGTTGGCGCTTCCAATTTACATTCATGCTGGCAGGTGCCCTGGTGCTCTCTGATCTACGGGGCACAGGATGACGATTTGTTGCAGTTTACTGTTTTGTTAATGTTATGTAAATGCTTTTCTGTCTTGCATGTTGCCAGTGTTGTTTATGGTAGTTTCCTTCACTAATTGGGTTGGCACGCCATCATATGATTGAAATAACCTTGAGTATGGCGTTAATACCCCAATCAAACAAACAAACAAACCTTTGTGTTGCCAGTGTCTTCTATGGTGGTTTTCCTAACCCATGGGTGTGGCCTGCCGTGATATGAGTGAAATAAGGAACCAGACATTTAGATAGATAGATAGATAATCTTTATTTATGCTCGATAACTACATAGGTAAAAGCCTATTTTCATGCAGGTCGAAAAATACATAAATATACAACACATCATGAAGATGACATTAAGTACAAATTTGTACAAACTCATGTAAGTTATGAGACAAAAAAAAAGTAAAAAATACGTAAATATTTTTATTAGTTTTCATTGTATATAAACATGTACAATAAAAGCTAATATCATAAAACTAGAGTTTGGTTATGGATATGAATATCATTGTAAAACAATTGTCAACTTGGTTAACAATCATAAAACAGAACTTAACGAGTACTAAAATAATTATATTCGTTGGTAAAACGAGGAATTTAATAAATAATCTTGCATAAAATGTTCTTTACAGGCTTTTTTAAATTGAGATAAGCTTTGGATCTCTCTGATAGGCTTGGGGAGATTATTAAAACATTCTCGGCCATTTACTCTAAATGACCGTTTTAAAGCCTCTGTGCGGGCCCTGGTAACAGCTAAAAGGCCCTGATCAGAGGAACATAATCTCCTTGAGCTGTTGTATTTTGTTATCATGCCGGAAAGGTATGACAACAATTTTGTTTGTTGTCAGGGTTGTGTGGCCGAGGGTTCCCTTAACCCAATTAACATCCACTTCATCATTTAAGTGTAATAACCTTAAGTACAGTCTAAAACCTCAATCAACAAATCATGTACAGTATAACACCAAAATTTCAATCATACTGTGACATTCTTTATTACAGAGGATTTCAGCTGATAATTTCACGGATGTGAATCTCCAGGCGTTTGGCAGTTCTTTGTCAGGCGGCAAAGATCTGGATGAAAATGGCTACCCCGATCTGGCTGTTGGAGCTTTCGAGTCCGAGAACGCTGTTGTATTACGATCCCGCCCAATCATAGATGTCCACCCATCTATTAGCGTTGAACCCACCCAAATCAACCCTACTGGAGAAGCTGTCTGCCCTTTTGATGGGACTAAAAAACGCTGCGTTCAAATGAGAGTTTGTCTGACATTCAGCACAGATTTCCCCAATAGGTAAGTTGTGCTGTTGAATCACAAGTAAAACTGAAAATTGATATTATGATAGTAGAAAGTTAAAAAAAAACAGAATAAGTAATTAAATGTTGGTATGATAGAATATTTTTTGCGAGAAAGCTCGAATTGTCCTGTATTCCAACAGGACTTCTTTGAATTAAAATCTTTGTCATCATGAAATTGTTGGAATTCTTACAAGTTATTCATATTATCTTCGCATAACAGCACAGTACGTTAATATAATGACTGGAAACTACTAATCCTTTTCATGCTTTTTTTGTTTTAACCTAATTGATATATAATTGGATTATGGCAAACTGTATTTAACACTAAGGGCTTGAATTTCTTATCGATCATCAGAATAAATAACAGATGGTTGGGTGGGAGCCCCTGGTGCTCTGAGCAAAGGGGCATCAGGCAGCCCATTTTTTTGTGATGCTCTGTTTTGGGCATGTAAATCTTCTGTGGCATCTTCTGTGTTGCCAGCGTTGTTTAGGGTGGTTTCCTTCACCAATTATGTTGGCACATCGTCATATGAGTGAAATAAGCTTATTAAAGTATGGCATGAATCCCTAAACAAACAAATACGGGTATATCAAAATAATTTTATCACCATTCTATTAATGTCCTGGGGAATGAATAGCGGCATCTTTTGTGTTGCCAGTGTTGTTCAGGATGGTTTCCTTCACCGATTAGGCTGGCACGCCATCATTTTAGTGAAACGACTTTAAGTACTGTACAAACACCAATCAAACAAACAAACCATAATAATTCCATCACCATTCTATTGATGTCCTGGCTTTGCCTTGTGAATGAATAGTGGCATCTGTTGTGTTGCCAATGTCATTTAGGATGGTTTCCTCCACCGATTAGTCTGGCACCCTCCACCGATTAGGCTGGCACCCTCCACCGATTAGGCTGGCACACCATCATTTTAGTGAAACAACGTTATGTACAAACACCAATCAAACAAACAAACCATAATAATTCTATCACCATTCTATTAGTCCCAAGTTTTCATCCAGAAGGAGTATAATGTAAGCCTTAATTATATTCTTTACATTTTTAGATTTTATTTTCCAACAGTACGTGACATGAGTACAGTGTAGCTTCTGTCTATACATATGTATGCTTTTAGATATATTTGTATATTGTGCGAGTTGAAGTGGTCTGATTTTGTCTGTTTTTAAAATTCTTTATTTTTTTACCATGAACATTTTTTTTTTTTTTTCATAGAGAAATGTTTTGTTTTTTTTGTGTGGAATATGAAACAAGCTAGTTTATATAAGGATGCACTATCACCACATGGGCTTACATCCAGTCTTTAAACTACACTATCACCACACGAGTGAAATAACCTGGAGTATGATTATGAGATCCTGGAAAACAAACTGATGAATATGGCTTCATTGGCTTGTCTCAAATTATAGCCAGCATTTTGTTATTTTTGAATCAATGTGAAGTTTAACTAGTGATTTAACTTGGTCCGATTGTGATAATTTTTTAGTGCCTTTGGTCTTTTTTGCGGGTGGTTGGGTGGGAACCTACTGTGCCCCGGGTGCACCCTGAGACAAGGGCAAGTCAATTTGTTGTGGGGTGTTGCGTTGTCATCGTCGTTTATGCTGGGTTCCGTCACCAATAGGACTGGCACGCCATTATATGAGTTAAATAACCTTAAGTAAAGGGGAAATCCCAGACAAACAACAAACCTAGAAAAATCGAAGATCACATACATTTGGGCTGTTTTACAAAGCCTTTGCAACTTGGTGCACGGTAGCTATTTTTGACGGAGATTTCGAAAAGCTTTTTTAAAAGTGTCCCTCGGCTGGCCTTTTGGCCCGGATGACAAACAATCCGATAAACAGCAACACTTATTGTAAACTCTGTTATTGTTCTTAAATTTATGTTTTACAACCCAGCCTTGCCTATTAGTTTGTGTATAGTTTCGTGCAAATTATTTCTATATAAATCGTGTATATGTGCATGTAGTACATGTAGTTACAGAATTAATCAGTTGAATTGAATTTTTTGTTTCTAATATTTATCCAACCCGTTTAATCTTTAATTAACCGTTATTTAATATTTTCTACCCCTTTATTTCTTCCCCATCAGTGCAAGGTTTGTCTTACATTTTTTTGGTAGCCTGCTTCTGTTGTTTTCCCATCAGGCTGTGCAATAAAACCATCTAGTAAATCTCAAAGGACAGCTGAATTCTAAATTTCATCACCATCGTATTGTAGTTTTTGGGATACACAGGGTTTCAGCTAGACCCATTTGGGGCCCAGAAAAGCCCCTTCAAAAAATATCAGAAAAGCCAATTTTCGCATTTTTTTTTTATTTTTTTTTTATTTTATTTTTTTTATTTTTTATATAAATAAATCCAAATGATCAAAAGCAACAGTGATTTGGAGGTTTAAACAATGCTGAAATAACGATTCACAAACTTCTTTGACTGTAAAAGGGAAAGTGAAATCATCCCTGATGCATGTGTGCTCAGTGTAAATAATCCAAAATCAAAAATTCACTTGTTTTTGTGAAAATTATTTGTCCAAAAAAAGCTTCAGTTGTCCTGAACATTTACAATGTAACTATTTCACATCCTAGTTCCCCAGCCATTTTTATTAAAAGAATATTTGCATCATTCAACAAGCCTTGTTTTTTTTCCTGTTTTGCTTCTACTGTGTCCTTGTTGTTTTTCCCGTTTTGCTTCTATTGTGTCCTTGTTTTGTTCCTGTTTGCTTCTACTGTGTCCTTGTTTTTTTCCTGTTTTGCTTCTACTGCGTCCTTGTTTTGTTCCTGTTTGCTTCTACTGTGTCCTTGTTTTTTTCCTGTTTTGCTTCTACTGCGTCCCTGTTTTTTCCTGTTTTGCTTCTACTGCGTCCCTGTTTTTTTCCGTTTTGCTTCTACTGTGTCCTTTTTTTTTTCCTGTTTTACTTCTACTGTGTCCTTGTTTTTTTTCCTCTTTTGCCGTTTTGCTTCTACTGTGTCCTTGTTTTTTTTATGTTTTGCTTCTACTGTGTCCTTGGTTTTTCCTGTTTTGCTTCTACTGTGGCCTTGTTTTGTTCCTGTTTGCTTCTACTGTGTCCTTGTTTTTTGTCCTGTTTTGCTTCTACTGTGTCCTTGTTTTTTTCCTGTTTTGCTTCTACTTTGTCCTTGTTTTTTTTTTCTGTTTTGCTTCTACTGTGTCCTTGTTTTTTTTCCTGTTTTGCTTCTACAGTGTCCTTGTTTTTTTTCTGTGTTGCTTCTACTGTGGCCTTGTTTTTTGTCCTGTTTTGCTTCTACTGTGTCCTTGTGTTTTTCCTGTTTGCTTCTACTGTGTCCTTGTTCTTTCCTGTTTTGCTTCTACTGTGTCCTAGTTTTTTTCCTGTTTTGCTTCTACTGTGTCCTTGTTTTTTGTTTTTTTCCTGTGTTGCTTCTACTTTGTCCTTGTTTTTTTCCTGTTTTGCTTCTACTGTGTCTTTGTTTTGTTCTGTTTTGCTTCTACTGTGTCCTTGTTTTTTTCCTGTTTTGCTTCTACTGTGTCCTTGTTTTTTTTATGGTTTGCTTCTGCTGTGTCCTTGTTTATTTCCTGTTTGCTAGTTCTGAGTGATATTTCCCAAATTTCTGTCCGCATCAGAACTTATACTGGTATGCATTTGATATTAAATCCAAAAAACCTCTTTCTTTTTATCATGCTTTTATATTTGTGAGGAAAAAATTTAATGTTTTTTTTACCCTCAGATTAAGAGTCCTTTAAGTTGTTTTGTGTTGGTTTCCATTTCTGCACTTGTGATAATTTGTAAACAAATTTGTAAACAAATTATCGTAAATTTAAACTTATTATCAAACATGTCAAAGGTCTGTGTAGGCAGGTGGACAGACTAATAAGGAAACCTGTGCGCAACCATTGTGTTAGGCCCTAGAATAAGACCAAGACGAACACGTTGTGTTCAATTCAAGTGTTAGCCAGAGGGGTGTCTGGGTGTCCTTGAGTCTCCCAAGAAGCCATTTGAGACACCCTTAGTATTTCAATCAAATTTAACATGGTAAAGATAGGGAAAAAGTCAAATGAGACACCCTCTTTCTGTGAAAATAGTGATTTGAGACACCCTCTTTTTGATTTCTGGCTAATAGTATGGTTCAGTCACATTTTATATTATTGTGGATTGTTCTGTTTTTCACTGATGACTGAATCTGCTACCAAAAGTATAGGTTGTGATCGTTATTCATGATTTTTTGCTTATTTTATTAAATGCAGGGTGGAAATTAGCCACAGCTATAGCTTTGAGTGTACAGCTTCTAAATGTTGCGGCAATTTGTTTTGCAAGAGTTTCCTGGTCCCCGGTGCTCTCTGAGCTAAGGGGCATCAGGAAGCCGATGTGTTGTGGAGTCCTGCTTTTCATCTTGTTAATGTCCTGTGTTGCCAGTGTTGTTGCCATGGTTTTCTTTGCCCATTGGGCTAGCACGCCGTCACTTGAGGGGAAACAACCTTGAGTGGGACAGAAAAACAACAACAACAATCAGAAAAAACACTGTAAAGGGCAAGACCAGTAATTCCAACAAAAACTGATTTTTCTCAACATAAATTTGAATAGATATAAGACAGTGTCACATTTGGTACCATGAATTGTGGTACACCTGTACATATTTGGATTATAAATAAACGACAAAAAAAAAACTTCTTACAAACCGTAAGAAATCTTTTAAAATTCCTCTTCATGTCCAGTGTGGAGAGAATTGTTCAGTTTATCTTCATATATTATTAACATTCGCTGCGAACAATAACATCAGTTCTACATTTGTATGTTAAACAATTAAGTGCTATTCCTTATCAGTTCCAAATATGATATGGTTTTATGTCTTTCAAAATATAGGTTGAGAGTGAAAAAAAAAAGGGATCTAAAATTGCTGGTTTATCCTTTAATGCTACAAAGGAATACCAATGATATACTACATATACATTTGGGCTGCATGCTTTTTCTGTTTTAAGCTTAATTTACAAAGAAATAATAAGCAGTTATGGAATGTATGTTTTCAATAAACATAGTGATTGTTGCTTTGCATATTTTGTAGCTTTGCATTGTTTGACTTGTCTTACATTTGTTTAGAAATTATCATAACTATAGCCACATTGTGAAAAGTGTATTCCAATGCTCTTTCCGTCTGTCTGTATGTTTAAAAAATGGCAATGGTGTCAATTCTAGTTTTAAAATCAATAATTCCAATAATGAATGGCATGCTAAACTATTGTGTTGTGTTCTTAGACTTTGTGTTGTAAATGATATTGCATGCTTAGAAATTTTAAACCTGTAAGATTATATAATCTAGCCGTCACAGCAATTATTTAATATGAGTACTGAAAAAGAGGCTATACTGAAGAGTTTTATTCCAAAAAAGATAGTTCAAAAGTATCCATAATGGCTCAATGAATACCTTTTTTTTATAAATATATAAAATTTGTTTTAACATTCACAGTCCTGTTCTTTAAGAGGCTTGTGGAAATGGTAACACTGAGAACAGAATAAGATATTATGGAATAACAATTTCTGGTGTATGTTCTGAGCCAAGTTTCTTATGTTATATTCAGTTGAGATTTGTAATTATTGCTTGAAAACGGTCTTATTTTCTAGGCCGAAATGTTGCGCCAAAAATATGCAAGACGCTGTTAATTCATAAAATCCTCTGTTATTCTCTGTCACAGTCATGTAGATTTTCATCTCACAAATGTCGCCCATGAGTTTGGCTTCCCTGAAAGACTTGTTGTTGGGCGATGTAATCAATGTATCCAGTTTCACAGTTTGTGGAGCGTTGGACTGCTGAGTCCCCTTCACTGTACCTGATATAGGTTTCAATCCCCCTGTTGACTGTAGATACTTATCAGGGAAGTTTTCCCGTGTGGTTTTCACAAGATTTCTCCTCGGTTGCTCACAATACACCGACCTCACAATGTTGTCACATAAGTGAAATATTTATTTATATGATCAGTGTTTAAAGTTGTACTCAAGGGTTTGAGTACAACTTTAAACACCGATCATATAAATATATAATTCCAGTGACCAAACAATTTTTTCCCCAAGAACCAAAGAAATGTCTACATTTATAGGTTATTGGATTGTATGGTTCTGTATGGACGAGTCCTGGCGGGAGGAGCGTGGGAGTCACTTCCCAGCCCCAGGGCGAGTCCATATAGAACCATACAATCCAATAACCTATATATTATACACTTATAAATCTCAATTTAACAAAATAATGTTCATATCATGCAGCAAAGGAATTTTAATGATTCAATTTCTTCAATTCCTTTCTTTTATCATTGATAGATAAATAAATTACTTGACGCTGTTGGAAAGCGATGACGTCAAAACAAGTTCCTTTCTTTGTGACCTGCATGAAAACATTGTGTCGCAACACAGAAATGACGTCCCTGTGACTAAGCGATACGTCAGAAAGATCAGTGTCCAATATCGCTGAATATTGGACAGTTGTTTGTATATAATATCGCAGGGATGGACAGTTGAGTGTATTATAATTAACATTATTGTCCTCTGTTTAAGGGCTATATATATTTAGAGCTTTGGAACGTATCAGGGTTATACAAGTGAAGTACATGTAGACATGAGCCAGGTGTGAGATGACAATCAATCAACCAATCAATCAATCAATGTGTCATATTTTGGTTTTTCACTTGCTTCAAGCCAGTTTTGGTTTAGACTTATCGTATAGCTTCTTTAAATGTAGATAAAGGCACTCATATTCAATTATACTGAATTCATTACAGTAGATCACATTAATGATTGCTTCATTTTAAATATGTTAACTAATGATTATTAACTTTCAATAAATCTACATTAATAGTAAGTCCTGCTCATTCTAATGTCATATTTATTTTCCCAGAAGAGTTGCATGGATTTGCTACTTTATTAATATATTAATTTAACATTTGACACTTTCATGCAGCTTACAGTTGGATAAATCTTCCTATGCCCTGACGCTCTCTGATAAATTGGGCAAAATGCTTTTCATTTATTGATGTTTTAATCATGCATTAAAAGTCTATATAGTTATGCTCCTCTCCTTGTATTATCATTTCTGCAAGCAAATAATTACATCACAGGTGTTTTCCTTGAACCATTGTGGCGGGTGGTTGGGTGGGAGCCTCCTGTGCCCTGGTGCTCTCTGAGCTAAGGGCATCAGGAAGCCGATTTGCTGTGGTGGCCTTTTTCTTGTCTGTAAATTTATCGTGGCATTTTCTGTGTTGCTAGGGTTGTTTAGGGTGGTATCCTCCACTGATTGAGTTGGCATGTCGTCATGAGTGAAATAACCTCAAGTACGACTTAATAAACCCAATCAGCCATTGGGCTAGGAAGCTATCACATGAGTACTACAGTAAGCTTGAATACGGTTTAAAACCCCAATCAAAACAAACAAACCAAATTTATTTAATTTCAATATATTGCCATTTATAATATAAACATTTTTTCTAATACCGGTATATTTTTATTATGGTTATTTTTTTTATTTTGTTCAATTTAATTTCATATGATAATAAATAAAACATTTGACTAATTTTCAGATTCAGTACGTCAATCAGAGTGATCTACAAGATTGAGGTGGATAAGTTTATTGGTGCTGTTACTTCCCGCGTGGACTTTCAATCCCCTACCGATCCCCTGACACCGTACTTCATTGAGAAAGAGATGACAGTGGACAGGAGCACACCAGAGCCTGGGGATTGTCAAACAGAAATCATCTATCTTAAGGTATATATATCACACCTTTTTTCTTTGCTTGGTTGCAGGTGGTTTGGTTGGAGCCTCGTGTGCCCTCGTACTCTCTGAGCCATCAGAAAGATGATTTGTTTGTCGTGTCCTGTTTTCCAGCTGTAAATGAATACATGTAGTAGTATTTACTGTGGTGCGAGCATCTTTTAAAGTAGTTCCTTTTCTTTATATATTTGTGTCCTTGACTGTTGAGGGTGGTTTCCCCACTATTGGGCTGGTACCCTGCAGGTGAGTGAAATAACCTTAAGTACGCATACAAATCCTTATAAAACAAACACATTTTTGTTTGATTACCTGGATTTTTATATTTACACCTTACTTGGCATGCAACGTTAACCTTCCAGTCGTATAATTCTTCATCATGTTTGTTGTTGTTGTTGTACAGGATAAATTCAGGGACAAGCTCCGTCCAATCAAGTTCCGGGTGACGTATCGCCTCCCCGAGCGCTCCACCCCATCTTTATCAACCTTCAGTGCTCTGCCGGATATAAATAACTTCCCAATTCTCAAACCAGGGCCGTTCAATGATCTACAGGTAGGACAACGACAACAGTGACGCAACATGCCCTCTGGCTAACGGCATTATGTTTCCAGGGGTCCGTTTCACAAAGCGTTCTGAGCTTAGGTTGAACGTAACTACCATGACAACACAATGCCTCCAGTTCTGGTCGCTATGATATTTACGTTGAACGTAGCCTTACATGACTTTGTGAAACGGGCCCCTGATCTTTTCCATGCTGTCATACTTACCCCTGGAGGAACATTATCTTTCCAAAAGGGATAACACTTAAGTAACTTCACATTTTATGGTTGTGTTTAATGTCGCTGTATACTTTTCGAATACAGCACCGTCATAGAAGTGAAATAGTGGTGTGGTGTCCTGTTTATCAGCCTGTAAGTGTTTTGTGACGTCTTCTATGTTCCGAGTGTCGCTTTTGGTGGTTTCCTTGGCGCGCCGTCATATAAGTGAAATAACCTTAAGTTTGGCATAAAACCCCAATCCAACAAACAAACAAACATCAATTGAAAGTTCAGAAGACAAATCTTTGTTTCTATTATTTTGTTGAAAACATTGTTGTGAAGTTTAACCCTAGGAATTTTAATTAAAATATTTTGTAAAACAGAAGTTTTTCCTTTTTTTTTTTAAATTTGTCATCATATATTTTTTAATTTTGTCATCAATTTTTTTTTCCCCCTTTTCTGTAGGTTGACCTGATTAAAGAGTGTGGAGCTGATAATGTATGTAACAGTGACCTAGATCTCCAGGTTCTCATTCTCTTAACAGAGTAAGTAAGACTCAATGGCTATTCTGTCTGTTATACTTGCTTAGTTCATCAGTTTAAATATATAATCACCTGACAAATGTGTGATGGCAACATTAGCAAGACATTTTGTTAGGACATATTTACACTTATTCCATATATTGACCTGACTTAAAAGTGAATTGGAGCCTCCGTGTTTTGGTGCTCTCTGAGCTTAGTGGCATCAGGAAGCTGAGGTGTTGTGGTTTCCTCTCTTGTAAATGTACTGTGCGTCTTCTTGTCTTGCCAGGGGCGTTTCCTTAGCCCATTCAGCTGGCACATCGTCATATTTGTGAAAAAAACTAAATAATGGACTAAAACGTTAATGACACAAGCAAACATTATCATAATTTGCTGATTTTACTCCAAACAAATCAAAATGATCCAATGTAATCTACCTTGTGGTTTCCACTGAAGCTATTGTGATTTATCCGTTCTAGCTACATGTACATGTACATGTATGTAGACATAAGCAAATGACAACTTTTTTTGAGAAAACTAATTCAAACTTGGGGCGGTTTGTTGAGTTGGCACTCAAC
The DNA here is from genome assembly GCA_032466195.1 of Katharina tunicata. Taxonomy (NCBI): domain Eukaryota; kingdom Metazoa; phylum Mollusca; class Polyplacophora; order Chitonida; family Mopaliidae; genus Katharina; species Katharina tunicata. The sequence goes on along the minus strand of JAVFBZ010145167.1, from coordinate 2,900 downwards.
ATCAGGGTGTTGGGTGGGGGAGCCTCCTGTGTTCTGGTGCTCTCTGAGCTAAGGGGCACAGGATGCTGATTTGTTGTGGTATCCTGTTTTGTTAATGTTATGTTAATGCTTTGTCCTGTCTAGCATGTTGCCAGTGTCGTTTACGGTGGTTTCCTTCACCGATTGGGCTGGCACGTCGTCATATAAGCGAAAATACCTTGAGTACGACGTAAAAACACCAACCAAACAAATCCAACATGGCTTCTGTTTAATTTTAGTACATGTACATTTATCTCATGTTACAAAACTAATTGAATCATTACAGGGATACTCAAGGTAGAAAGTTACCTGTGTTAAGTACAGGAAGTGAGAAAGATATGAATATTCGAGTCACAATACAGAACACACGAGAACCCGCCTACGAGACCAACTTCTTCATTATCATTCCCGAGAATGTGGAATTTAAAGGCATGGATGACCCAGTGGTAGGTACTTGTACCAGATTCAAAGCATTTGATGTTTTAAGAACAGTTGTTCCAAACAGTACTGTTTGAACTCTCTTTCCTGAAAGATGTACATGGAAAATCCAGGAAAAAAGTAACTGTTAATTCAAAAACTTATCTCTTACAATTATGGGTTGTTTCAAAAAAGAAATAATCAATCTATTTTTGTGCCCTGGAATAATCTGCAAATAAACTAACATTTTGCTGGACCCCTTGGTCGAATTTGAGAGAAACATTTTTTTCAAAGCTTTGAAGGATATATTAGTCGGTTAGAGTGCTGGCCCGAGTTAAAATCCCGGTGCAGCCAAGCAAAATTTTCTTTCACTACATTTATACAAAAATATTATATTAATATTAAACAGAACCATATTGAGTTTTGGTGTAAATTTACAGTTTTTCCAGGGGTGCAAATTCATGTAGATAAATATGAAGATACTATTCTGAGTGATTGTACATCAGACTACTGATTCCCCTTATCTGTACCCGGTACAGGTTCAAATCCCCTGTCGACCTCAGGTATATCAGGTGATGGCAAAGTGGGTTTTAATAGGTTTCCTCCTGGTTTTCCACCCGTACACCAACACCATAAAGTCGTCATATAAGTGAAATACCCTTGAATACGGCATTAAACACCAAGCAAGCAAAGTAAATATATTTCGCAACTGTATACATGAGACCTGAGTTCAAATCCCGGTGAAGGCAAGCCAATTTTTTTCTTTCTCTTGATTTATGAATGTTTATTCCAGAACACCCCGGTAACATGTGGTACTTACAATAAGACCATCATTGAATGCCCTAACATCGGTAACCCGTTCGGTCAGGATGCATCCGTCACTTTCACCATGATATTTAATACCGAGAATGTAGAAACAACGGATGGAAACTTTTTCATAAATGCCTTCGTTAATACGTAAGTAAAATTTGTATGTATCCATATTAACATGATGATGTGAAATATAAACCAATCAATCAATCAGTCGATCAGTAAAGAACATGGTATGCTATTCATCAATAAGACCACTGACTAAGGGCAGTATGTTTACAGTTTATGGGTGGGTGGTTCGGTGAGAGCCTTCTGTGCCCTGGTGCTCTTTGAGCTAAGGGCCACAGGATTGCCCATTTGTTGTGGTGTCCTGTTTTGTTAATGTTATGTAAAGGTTTCGAAAAAGTCTTGCATGTTGCCATAGCCGATTACAGTGGTTTCCCTCACAGATTGGGCTGGCACGAGTACGTAAGTTTCCTTGCTGTCATACTTAGCAATTGGGGGAACATTGTGTTTCCAACAGACTAGCATTTGAACTTAAGTTTGTGTCTGTGATGTTGGTCATGTCAGAATACTCTTCTGTCATATAATGATAATACCAGTAATAATAAAACTTTATTTCATGAGTTGAAATCATAACAAAACGAAGCTCAGTCAGCTGATACTGATCTTCCTTGAGGCCTTCTGCATGACATATTTAACAGTGTGAAATAATATAGAAATTCAATGCGATACAATAAACATTTAAGAACATACAGCAACCGGCAAAAAAATGTAAAAAATACAAAGTGTGCATACATATTGAACTGCCCTTGAACACAGCGTTAAAAAACACCAATCAGTCAATCAGTGAAGCTTACTTGTACACTCTTGCTGTCTTATTTAGCATTGTGGGTAAGTTACGTTTCCAACAATTGCAGTGGCTACATTTAATTGGGTTGTGTTCGGGTTGCTACTGACTGTTGGAATACAATGCATAGGTTGAGTGGAAGCCTCGCTCTTTGAGCTAAGGGGCATGAGGAGTCGAATGGCTATGTCCTTCGTTTTGTCCTGTAAATGTTTTGTGGTATCGTTCAAACCTCATTTAACATACATAGATAATACTTATCTTAACTTTATTTTGGACAAAAAAATTGCACTTGAATAATGGAAAATAAATTATTTCACACTTATTTTTTTTTCATTATAAAATAAAAGGTTAACTTAAGCTTTTCTTAACTTTTAGAAATACTTAAGTAACTCTACAAAGACGGACCCAGCTCTGTTTCATTTGCCGATTTATGGTTCCATCTACCCGGTAGTAAGAATTCAGCTAATCTAGTCTTAAGTTTAAACATTCTAACCATTGAGGCACTTTATTACAAAGATAAGAGATAATTTGAATAATTATGGTAAAATAGTATTCTGTGGTTATCAGAATCTATTTAAGGTCATATGATATGTCAAATATGCAGTAGGCCTACTGTAATGTTCTTAACATCCAAATATAGCCAGGTCAATTTTATAATAGTTCTTTAAAGTCACATACGCACCCAAAATTTGGATTTTTCAACTAATTCTGTTTGCCTTGATTTTTAAAAGATTTGATGTTTGTTCAAAAATTAAAACAGTCACGTTAAAATAAAAATTATTCATTGAGTACAAAGCTTGTACGG
>JAVFBZ010145156.1:0-15432 GCA_032466195.1 Katharina tunicata | reverse complement strand
CAATGTAGAATGGTGCTGTCAGCTTTACGACCAAGGTAGGTAGAATATCTGCTAACAGGATTGCCTGCAGGTGTCAAAATTGAAAACAATCACTGAAATCGGAACTGTACATTTCTTATGCAAATATTTGCATGATAAAGTTATAGGAAAAAGAAATGTCGCTGTATCCAATTGTTTTCTTATACTTTTTCAATATGGCTTGTTATGGCTTTACTATCATGAAATCTCGAAAGGAAACCACTATAAATTCCATTTTACAATAAAAAAAAACTGCAGTTAAAGTATATGTAGTATTGGAAGAAGGCATAGCAGTTAAAGTAAGTGATTAGCTTTGTACCGATCTCTGAAATGCTGTTGAAACGCAGAAAAAGTTGTCGTTCAAAATGTGATTAGTACTACTATCATATATTTGTTTATAAATGTGGAGAAAAAGAATTTTGTTTGTGTCCACAGGGATTCGAACTCAAATATATCGATAGATAAAAACTATGTAGAGACCTCAACCAATTGAATAATTTTTTTCAGTTTTCCTGTATATCACTTCTGTAACATATTAATCATGTATGTACTCCACGTACACCCGTTCCTATAGCGTTACACTCCAGATACATCAGACTGGAATTCGTCCGATTGGCATTTGTCAGAGCCGCATTCGTCAGATTGACATGTGTGACGTTCCATCGGTTGCCTCGAGTAAGCGATGGTGTCGATGTATTCACTGTCTTCAATTGGACATGGAAGTAGACATAAAATCATTTAAGGTCGTACAAATGAATTGCTGCCTGCAAACTAAATTGGTACCACGTAAACAATATAGGCTCAGTCTGAGTTCGTGCATTAGTAATTCCTTGTGAGATAGTGATCAGAACGAACAAATGAAATCGGGTTTGTAGAAATATAAGCATTATTCTGCCATCCACCTTGATGTGCTGCTAGTATGATGGTATTTATAATTAAACGGATATACAATCATTTGGTGATGGACTAGAAAAAGATGGTTAAGTATTAAATGAGCATGAGATCATTATAGAATTTAGTGGTATATAAAAGTTTCACCGGCCTGATCTGTTGTCTCCTCTGAGAGAATGTCATGCGCAGCACTTAACATTATTACGTAGGCGAAGTTGTTACAAAGACCAAACAACCTGCAATTATAGATTTAGAAAATGTTATTAAGTACACCGGTGTTTACCAACGTTATCAATTCTCAAGTGTCTGTTTCCAATTCAACACAATTCAAGACTGACTTGTGATGAACGTAAGCCCGTCCTTACTTTAAAACAGATACATTTACTAAATTAAATAGATCAACTGACCCTTACTCGTGTTATCAGTGGGCAAAAGTGTCAGTTTAACTTATTTCTGGTCTCTGTTTGACCGAACCCGTTTGAGTAGCTGAATTTGTAATTTCGCGTAATATGGAATTATATCCTGGACGAAATAAAGACAGGACCGTTTTTCCAACGTATACATTTTTAATATATAAATTGATCATATTCTTTCATATTCACCCCCAAAGGAAAGTGTTGTTAAAACGTATTTATCTTATAATTATGACAACACTTTAATACAGTCTTGACATAAGATATGTATTTACCTATTCAATTCAATTCAAATTTAAAACATTTTAATCAACACAACATTAGTTTACTTACCAAAAGGCAGCCAAGTTCCTAACGGACGTTGTTCTGTCGTTTTTGTTAGTAGACAAGTCAGCTTCTATAAAAGAAATATGTTGTAAGATAAATAAACAAGGCTGCACCGCGGGTGTTGGTGTGTTATCATGAAGACAAATTATTGTGTCGTGTCTATCTCCCGTTAGCTCCCAGTGTAGCTTTCCATAACCTATTGGGCTGATATGCCGTCAAAGGAATGAAATTATTAACAAAATTCACAACTCCGAGACACGACAAGATAGTTTCTGAGTTGTTACTTTCTATGTTAAATTATTCAGTGGTAATCACAGTACAAGTACTACATAAATCCCGAATCAATCAAGCCAACATGGTCACACCGTGGCCCAGTTAGTTGAGCTTGAGTTAGTAAATATGCCAGTTATAGTTTCCAGCACCAGTTGTCCACCTTATAAGGAGTTTTCGTTGGCTGTGCAGTTCGCATTATGAATTGTATTCAGACCAGTCTGACCAGGGTTTCGTACTGTTTTTTCGGCAATGCAAAGTCCGCATAAACTTTATTACATACTCTTTGAGTACAACTTATTAACAAAACACAGGTATCGGGAGAAGTAGGTATACCAGACATACGACAAATCAGCTGACTAAGAACAAGATAATAAGAATTATTGTTTGAATAGAATAATAAATTAAATTGAGCTGCTTCTGAATATGATGCATATCTTTAAGAATCATACATATGAGTTCGGTCAGGTGTCGAATGAACTTCGTCGAAGTAAAGTTTGAGTAAGATTGGAATTTTTAAATGATAAAGACTTTGGTAAGATTTGAAGGTGACGACGGACTGAAATTTTCACGCGGTGGGAGAAACAGCGTCATATCACTCATGTGTGATTTGATCTGGTTATTCTTGGGACATACCATGATACATACCTTCAATAGATTGTGTCTGGCTGTTGTCTGGTCCAGTGGCCTCCAAACTGTTGTGTTTTGAAGGCGGTTGGAGCTCTTTCAATGAGTACATGGACCGGCGGTTCATGGTCAGCGATTATGATGTCCGTAACAGGAGGAAATCTCTTGAAATCAGGAATTAAATGTCTTAGTTAACCGCCAAAAGACCACAAAGGCTGTCTACTGTTTGCCTTTTATGTTTATAATAAGACGAACTTGTTTGTCACTCTCTTCAACCATAAACATCTAGGTCTAGGCCTTTCAACCATGTAACATCTGTTAGATAAGAGGAGAAGTCACCTCAGAATCGCTCTCCCTTTAGAAACGATGTCACTTCAGATAGGATGTCACTTTAGAAACGATGTTTTAACCGAATGGATGTCACCGCAGAAACGTTGTCACTTTAGAAAGATGTCATTTAAGACCATAAACCATAACATCAAGCTTAATTTGAAAGCATTTGGCATTCACTTCAGTGAAACTACGAAATAGCAGCTCTTTACAACTACAACCTATACTCGTTAACAATGTTTATTTATCAGTACACCTGATCTACGTCACAGTAAGTCACAAAGTCCACAGTCGCTATTTGCCTTCTCCGCGTATATCTTAGATTGTCCATATGTGCATACCTGTACATTTATTTGACCTTTAGTAATCGATTTCTTGACATGGTGAAAGTAAATGAATACTCTTGTGTAAAATATGTGAAAGGCATGTAGTATTGCTAACTCTTATTTGATCACTAATAAAGCTAGTTTGTCTATTACATTTATAAATGCCGACATGCACGAATTAAAACGTTAATCTTACATACGTCCTGTTTACATGCGTAATGTTTCTGTCTCTTGTATGCCAGCCGAAAACTATAAAGCACCACCAGATATTATTATCGTCTAATAAACTGCGCATTTCCTTGCATTTTGGTTTCGATTTAATTAAATCAAGAATGAACACTCGATGGTCACAAACGCTTTACAACACGAATACTTTACAACTTGCACGTGCAATGCTGTGAACTCAATAGAGGCCCAAATCCCGTTTTAAGTGCTTTACTAGTGTTTAACGTTTCACATTTGTGTTATCAGGAGACACAGATACAGTTTTATGGCACGAAGAAGACTTAGTGAGAGAGACAGATGAAGAATAATCGGAGTACTCGATTGTTTTGTCGTGTTGGACGGCAACTTCGTGTTCATCATTCTGCAAGTGCTACTATTCGAAAAAAATTGTCACATTTTAAATTGTAAATCAAATATATTAAAATCAACCACTATCAGTGACGTCAATGGCATTGGCACCCAAACATAAGTTTCACATCGCCATCCCGTAATTTGCCCACAGCGCAAAAGGCGATCGTTATTTTCTAAAATTGGGGATGTTCTCCTTTTTTCCGTGTCGTTAAATTGATTCCAATGTTACTTATTGAGATATGTTTCTGACTTCCGACTTATTTTTTTAAACTCTTGCAATACCGGAATAACATGAATGGCTTATTAAATGATTACCTGGTCTCAGAATGGCTCGTTCTCTTGAAATAATATGATTATTACCCCTTTTTATGAAAAATATTCAGTGAAGTGCTATCGCAATGAAGAGTGACAGGGTGGTGCGGATTTTCAAGGGCTTTCCTCGTTCCACCCTATATCATGTATATAATAATTCATAAAAATGAAGACTGAAACATATCGCCTAATAAGACATAAGTTATCAGTACACGAAGTTTTCCAGAGACGACCTACATGGTGAATATCATCACAACTTAACAGATTTTTCTATATCTCTCCATATTTTTTATTTTTATTTTGTTAATGTCTTAGAAGTCCCGACGACTTTTGTCATAAAGGATTGTTTTTTAGCTGTATTTACAAAATTAGCTGTTCAATCTTATATTCTGTCATGACGAGGCCGCGTGAAAGGGTGAACTGGTTCAGAGGTCGCATAGAACATGCCCTCTGAACACGCCCTCTGATTGACTGATAAAATTTGTTTGCGCGAACTTTTCCCCAAAAAAACGCTCTAGTGGCGATCGTTGCGGTTTTCCGCGGGAACAGAATTTTGACCGCGTTCACCTTCGCTTTCAGTATGGACAACTTCATTGATATTGTAGTTAAGCGATCCAATGCCACCGTCGCGGTCGCGTTCAGTATAAACAGGCCTTAGGTGTTGGTAAGCCTGCTTTCACTAACAGATAATGACACATCAGTTAAATATTACGAGATGTTTAAGTTGCTATAGACCGTTGTTGTCTTGATTCCTTTTTGCTCAATATCTTGTGATCCAGCCTTTGACTAACGTGTACTCTATCTGACGGGCTCATCTCATGAGCATACTCTGATTTGCATTATTATACATTAAGACATATATATACTCGTTGACTCGGAAAATTCCTACCTATACATAAAGAATTGGTGGTAAATTTTAGCGTTGCCTAGTTCCTGACAACATTTAACATTTCCTGTTCACGTGCTCCCTTTATAATGGGTCTCGTTTCGATTTTGTTCAATCGGCACTAATATAGACACCATATTAAAGCCGAGTAAAACCTGGACAAGGTGTTTAAACCAGTGACTTCTTGTTCATACTCTGTGTACTCTGTTTCAGGTGTATATAATGTGTTAATAATCTGCAGCCTGAGCAGTAACCGCCAGGGAGTAGTTTGTTGGACTTTTTTAACACCCTCTTTTGAACTGCAATATTATATAAGATTATAAAGTAGAGCAAAGTTACAACTCAACAAACGATATGCATGGTGATTCAATATTTTGGTTTATTTTAAAACCATTATCAATAATTCTTGAGGTGTATCTTTAATTGGAGTTGTAACTTTGTTCTGCTGTGTAAACCTCCTCAGTGGAAATAATGCTATATAAGAATATATTCGGTGAGTAATACCATACCATCATCACAAAGGATGTAAGGTTTTCGCTTTGGTATACGGTACATTCTATAGATTGTCGCGTCTATTGATATTTTATTAAACATTTTCTGTTTTAAGAAACAGCTCAAATCGTGGTAGTTTATTCCCTTTTAAAAGTGTATGCGTTTTTATGAAATGAGAAACGTTTTTGCAGTGTAGAGAAATAATAAAAACAAGTAGTGGCTTATTTTTGTTTTATTACACTATTCACAACAAAAATAAACAACATATAAAATGACAACAATAATTTCATTTTTAATTTCCTTCATCAGTTAAACGTTTTGGACGCTGGTAAATTCTACAGAAATGCTTTAAGCACAGGTTGCAATATAAGATCACATGTAGTTGACAATAGGACAAACAAAGGGAGCAAACTGACAAAAATAGAACACTTAAGGTTACTGGTGTATTTACTGGCCGTTTTTTTCCCTGTTTGATTTCGTACCCTCTTAAAGTTAGGAAATGTCGTAATTTTTAGAACAGGACAAATGAGTTAAAAATTGTCAACAACAAGATGCCTGTGGTATTTTCAACTACATCATGTCCAACATTTATGTAACGAACTTCATCAAAGTAGAATTAAGTGTCAATTTCCTGAATTGAAGAGAGACCTTACAAGGTGACTATTCACCTATGAGGAGTATGTCAATACACAAATCAGATACAAGAGGATTAATTTGAGATGATCAGATCACTTTGGTTTCTTGGCGTCTTTCTTCCACCTGGAGATGACGGCTGATTGTTTGAGGAGTTTACGACGTGGTTGGTTCCAGCCTGAGGATTGAGACAAGCTGATTCCAGACTTGAGACTTTCCAGACTGTCTGACGTTACGACGCCTTCATCCCTGTAATCCTCTTCTGTGTCGATCTCCATCTTCTGAACAACCAATCGCAACAAGTCATGCTGTTTACTCATTAAGCTGGCCATCTCCTTCATCCTGGTCGGTTAAAAATGAAATAAAAACATTAGCAACGTTTACTGCAACATAGATACAATAGTACAACACAGCAACGAAAAGGTATACAATGTAAAAACCAATAAAAAGTTCAAACACTCTTGCAAACTAGAGCTACATTCTTATAAAATTATAATCCGACGTCAGACTAAATAGACTTCCTGGAAAACAATGTGCAGTTAACTTGTCCGGATCTGTTAAAAGTATTTTGGAAACCCTGGTCAACTTTATATGAACTGTTTTAAACTTAACATCCATTTGATAAGGTAGAACGTTACCTTTGTTTTTGTTTGAACATTTCCTCACATAAACTTGAAGAGGTGACCTCTGACCCTCTAGACACGCTGTCCCCAATGAAATCATCATTTGACACAGATGTAAATTTGAGCAGCAACTGAAAGCAAATAATCTTTGAAAATTATTTTAATGATTTTTGTCATTTTGTGTCAGTATACTGTTGCAACTTTTATAAAATAATATTTGATTTCTTGTATCCGTTGTCAAGGGTTCAACAGATTATACACTTGTTGCCTGTAAGACAAAAACATATACGACTGTAAAACTAAGTTTTAATCAAAGGGAGGTTCTATTTCTGAGAGGACGAAATACTATTGTGTAATATGTATTTTCAGTGGATGTTCAAGCTATCTTGATTGTTGTGTTTTATTGACTATTCATTTATTTGACAGTACAATAACACAACTGTTACAGGAGATGGGTCAAGTGCTGGTACAAATCAAGGTCTTAGGCATCACATGTATATAACACAATAAAACTTTCAAATTCCTGACATAAATCAACCCATTATAAACATAAAGAGGTAGTTACATATATCAAATTGCGTGTGGTATTTGTGCTGTGTTTCCACAATCATGACAAGAGTTGCATCCAAACTATAGGTTTTATGATGAACTTTTTTATTTACATATAAGGTACAGCATACTTTTGTTGGCATGTCTTGTACAGCTGTTCGTCTAACATTGTATGTACGAAAATATGTCTGTCTAGAAGGAGGCCCTTAGGATAAAGTCAGTCATGTTCATATGTCATTGTTTTCTACATTGATATATACAAATGAAGTAAAATACTGACACTCATCATCACTTGTCTACCACAGTTGGGGTACACGGTATACTCCACTTTGTCAACTTTCTCCAGTATTTTCTGGGGTAGTTTCCTCTCAAGGTCAGTGTGGTGTTCAACCTACAAGTAAACATTTCAGTAATAATATTGGTGCGACATTTTCTATTAGCTACTTGTACGTTGTTAGACATATCAAGGGATCAAAATGTCCTTGGACTGTGGGAAAACTTTAACGTGTCTTCATGTGAATCATCAATGTGTGATGCGCAAAAGGTCATAACGTGAGCAGCTGTATGATTTATTGATTAAATTGGGATTGAAAGATGTACTCAATGGTATTTCACTTATATGACGACTTTGCGTAGTCGGTGTATTGCGAAAACCGGACAGAAAACTTGTAAACCCCAAACCGAACACTTCTATAATAAAAGGGCGACAACTCAGATTTCTGATACGGGTATATTTATTAGTACCAAACATTGCAGAGTTTTATTTAAATGTAACGAAAGTAAAAGGAGAATGCGTGTTACAGCCAGGCCATTAACTTCCGAGGGAGAATGAGCAAAACAGAGCAAGCGCCGGATGCCACACCCAACTGGACGAAGATTTCAATTTAAAAAACATCAAAACATGTTGCAAACTATCTGGCAATAGTTAAATGTTTTATCGGAATACATCATCATATGTTAAAATATATGTCAGTGCTCCAAAGCTTAAGCTTAAGGTAACATCAAAGAGCGTGGTGAACAGTCTAGCAATAGCTCAGAATTTCATCTGAAAACATAAAATGATGCAAAACATCTGGAAATATTTTATGATTTACTCTCGAAACATCATCATCATCAATGTTGCAATACATCTGGAAATATTTTATCATTTACTCCCGAAGCATCATGATCATAAAATGTTGCAAAACATCTTGAAATATTTTATAATTTACTCTCGAAACATCATCATCATAAAAGGTTGCAAAACAACTGGTAATATTTCATGATTTCTTCTGGAAACATCGCCAAAAATTATGGCTAACAGTCTGGCAACTGAAGATTTTCGTCATTTTGCTTGCGACCTCGACAAAGAGAGGTCGGTCAACAATAAAACGACACGATATATGGTCATGTCGCGAAGAACGTGTAGTTACGCTACAATTTTTTACTCGTCTAGTAAATAATAAATTGTAAACTGTTGCTTGAAATGGACCAACATCTCCTGCGATGAAACTGCCAAATGCCGGCCACCAGAGCGTATTGGTACGTATTAAATATTGAAGCAACACTTATATGAGTTCTTTGATTGGTACTTAAAAGTTGGAAGTTGTAACATTGAAATTCGTTTTATGTCAAACAATAATTTATTACAAAATAGCGACGAATTGATGCAAATTGTGGCTCTTTATTTAACCTATAACTTAGATCGAAACGTCGATACTTGTACTGAGCAATAAAACTAATTTAAAAGTTACAACTTCCATGTAAAGCCCTGTTAATCAAATAAATTGGATCCCGGTTTATAATATTAAATTATTCTAAACCAATGGAATTTAACATTGAATAAGAAAAAAATCTTAAATCGTGTTTAGCACGTATAACTTAAGGTATATCTTATCCAATGCCACTCGTTACTGGTCTGTAGAACAACTAGCTAATATGATGTAAGTTAGTTCATATATACCTGCATTGCAAGCCTTTTCAATCTGGCGTCTCTTTGGACAGCTTCAATATCACCAACAGCTAAACCGATCTGAGAACGACGAAAATTATATTAATTAGCAATTCAGCTCATGACGACCGACTGTGGCTTACCAGTCATACCACGAGCTGTATATGTATATACACAACGTATAGCCAGAGGAGCATTGACTCACAAATAAGTCAGGAGAGGTATGGGTATGATACAAACCACCTAGAGCATTCACTTACCAGTTATTTGATAAGAAGAACACTATAACAAACACAAAGAGGAGTAGTCATTTATAAGCAATGTTTCTTGGCAGTATCAGCTTTATAACTGTAAAGGAAGCAACAAGTCTTCGGTGAGTTGTGAGGAACAAAGACCAACACTCACTCAACAGTAACTCCATGAGCAGCATAACTGACTCACAATAAACCATGAAAAGTATCGGTGTGGTGACAGCAAACAGGATCAATGACTTGCTAGTAATAGCTTCAACAGTATCGGTTTATTAAGACCATTGGGGAGCTTTGTCTCAACAGTGAGTTCATGAGCCGTATCAGTATTACAAGAACAACTGAGAGCCGGAACTTAACAGTAGTATCATGAAAAGCTTCGGTGTGATAAGAACCACCAAAAGTTGTGACTTACTAGTAAGTTCATTAGCAGGATGGGCATCAGAAGAACAAAAAGTACGAGCATGAAGAGTGTGAGGTTGTTGAAATGGAGTGAGTTTGGATCGTCGTCTGTATTGGGGTTGTTAAACGATTCCATGTAGTCCAGTTCGAGCATCATCATGGCGGTACGGAGGAGAGAAAGGGCAGGGGTCGAATATGCCTTGTTAGCCTTGAATTTTTAAAATGAAAGCAGTGTGATGGGCAATTTTTTTTTAACGATATGGTTAAATTGTCAATAAGCTAAAGACAAAATATTAGCAAGAATATCACAAAGGAGTGTAATGATTTACCCCAATCTAACTTAATCTAACTCAAAAATCCCCAAAATGTATGTTGACTATACAATAGCTTCGGGTTAGTTATTATGAATATATAATTCTGTACCAATGTAATTATTCTTGAACAAAGCACCTCGAAGGATTATTCTACTCGGAATGGATGAGCGTGCGATTGATATTTGACTTGGTTGCCTTACCTCTTGCGCTAATAACATGTAGAAGGAGAGTCCAAACGCCACGATTAGAATAGAGAACACACAGAGGACGTTCAGTAAGGTGGACAATATCTCCAAAAACATCACCACGTATATCCCGAAGAAATCAAACCTAGGAATATAAGGAGGGTGATGTCGTACATAGAAATCAAAGTTTGTAGACGTAATATTCTAGTGAAGATTCACGAAAGGTGAGAACTTTGTCGCTGGTTAAAGCTGAATGCTTTCGTTCGGTCACTACATAGTTATGTACCTTTTATCGTTGTTTAAGGCAAGTTTCCTGCAGTTGACATTTTATGGTGATCACTTTCTTTCGATATTCGAGGCCATATAAGTTATGTTGCTGTTTAAAATTATATACCTTCCGTTTGAAGCTATCTACCTACTCTCGCAGTTTTGGAGCTATGTACCTTCTCCCCCTGTAACAAGTTGAACAGCATTATTCCGTATTCCAAGGTACCTTCCGTCGCTGCTTGAAGCTAATATGCTCACTCAAAGGGACAAGTTCGTTGCATTCTATTCAGTATATGTGTTTAGCTGACAATGGCACAATAGAGCCGAAATATACTGTATATACCAACATTAGTTCCGTATTCGGAGTTTTCTATTTTACAAAAAGAATTGTGCTATGTAAGAATGTACAGACATGAACGCTATGTTTACCTCTGTAGATATAATAGAAGATTAAACCAAGCCAGAAAGACAGCGACTGCTCCAGCTTCCCACTGGTAGGAATGACCCAGGATGAACGGCATTACAAACACCGTGGTGGTCAAATACAAGATCCATTCCATTAAATTACTATGGTCCATAAAATAACGCCTTTTCTGCAAAAAAAAGAGGAAAGAATACAATGTAAATTATATCTGGCGGAGTGAGGAAATCAGCCCTTTATTTGTCAAGACCAGTTTGTTTTTTTGAAACAGAAAATTAGTACTAGATGAATTTTGAAGATAAGTTACAATGTTTTATGTTACAACTGCAGCCTTGAAACCAATATTGGGGAATGAATATTCATTACTTATGTATGTTGGCCTGTAGCTTTGTAAACAACAATGAGTTATATAACATTTACAGTAAACGATGTTAATCAATCGAATTGTTACAACTAAAGATTATATAAATGGTCAATGACTATGCATTTCGATGGATAAATAAAATATGTATTACGCATTTATTATAATCTACCGATTTATAACCGCCAGTGAATTCCCAAAATATGCATTATCTATGTATTTTGGTCTGTATATTTGTAACCGCGAGTTGATTATAAAAAATATTCATTACCAATGTATTTTGCCAACATCAGTGATTAATAAAATATTTCTTTACGAATCTTAAAATATCAGCGGCTTATCATCCTGTATTACCTGGTGGGCCATCTGTGCTATTTCCTTGACCATGTTCGCCAGACAGAACAACAGAATTATAAACAGTGTGACGCGACTCGTTTTGGATATCTACAGAAATAAAGACAAAACAGAGTTAATATAAACAGTGACGGCACTCACTTTGGATTTCTACGGAAAAAAAAGGCAAAACAGCGGTATTATTAACAGTGTGACGCAACCCGTTTAAATAATGTTCAGAAGTCGCGAAAAACAAATGTGTTAAGAACTATATAACGAGACTAGTTTTGAAAATCTTAGAGTAAAAGAGACAAAAAATTGTGTTGCAAACAGTATAAATTGGTTTGAGTCCGATATCGTCAGGGAAAAACAGCAGTAAAATAAACATGTTACGTTACTTATTTAGATATTTTCAGAATTAGATACTGAACAGCACAGTATAGTTAACAGTGCTGTCGGATTCGTTTTGGATATCCACAAACATATAGACAAAATAGCAGTAGTATTGACAGCATAACGAAAACCGTTTTACAACTCCCATAAAAAGGGACAAAACTGAAGTTTTATAAACAGTGTGACGTGACTACAGAATATATCTACAGAAATATAGACAAAATAGTCGTATTAAAAACATTACGACGCGACACGTTTTGGATATCTTCAGAAAGGGAGCAGCATAATGAACAGTTGGACGTGATTTGTGTTGCTTATCTACAAAAATAGTCTAAAGGAGGTGTATTGTAAACAGGTGAATTGTAAACTAGCAAAAAAGAGACTGAAAACGTACTGAAAACGGTGTGACGTGACTTGTTTTGGATATCTTCAGAAATTGAGACAAATAACCAAAGAAAGAATCATAACTTTATTTTGAGCAGTGTTACGTGACTTGTTTTGAATTGATAGGATAATTGTTGCAACACAATCGTTGACACGACGAGATGCAGAATTCAAATACATACCTCCATGAATTGATCTGGGGGTACCAATCCGACACTACTAGAATTTGTGTCATTCTTTGGTAAAGTCTGTTCTATCCCGTACATTGGCGTATATAAGGTGACGAATAGTGTAAGTAAGGCGAGAAATACAATGTATATTCCCAGATTTATAAAGTGAAACCACATCCCATATGCATTCCTAAGATAAAAGAAAAGGACACTGATATCGTAACCGTTGAATTGTCTCATTTTGAATAATGAATATGTTTATTCATCAAATGAAGGTAGAAATATGAATAATAAATCAAATCACGTTTAAGTGTAACGAGAAAATGCCAAGTTCCTAGATGCGCAACTCACTGCTTACTTTTCAATACCTGTGATTTGAATACGGATAACTAATTGATTGCTTCTAGGGTTCAATTACCTTTGAAATTCAGTTTACAGAAAATACACTTGGCTTATAAATACGTTTATTTGTGAAAGTGTAGGCAACTGTTTGTCATCCCAATCAAAGACTTCTTTGTTTTTTTGTAAAAGGCAATTGTTCATCATGTCAATCAAATATTTTGTTCACTTTAGTGAAATTAAAGGCAACTGTTTGTCATCTCAATCAAACATTGCTTTGATAAGTTGTGAAAGTAAAGGCAACTGTTTATTATCTCAATCAGACGCTTCTTGGATTAGAATTGAAAGTAAAGGCAAGTGTGCATCATCTCAATTGAACGCTTCTTGGATTAGATGTGAAAGTAAAGGCCATTTTTCATCATTTCAAAGAAACATTTCTTTGATTTGCTGTAAAAGTAAAGACAATTATCCATCATCTCAATCAGACATTTATTTGATTAGTTGTGACAGTAAAGACAACTGTCCATCATCTTAATCAGACATTTTTCAGCAGTAAATATGTTTACCACATTCCTTGAAAATGACAATATGCTATCTGATCTGAAAGCCAATAGGCTTCGGATCCATTCACTCCACTGATTTTAACCCCTGCTCCCTCTAACATTTAATGACATCCTCCCAACAAAACAAAACAAAACAACCCAAGGTCGATCTTGTCCGCTTCTTTACTATGTAAATGGCATAAGCCTTATATACCACTGAAATTCTAAGCATTATGCTCTTTACTGATGATACTATTTAATACCATGACCCAGGAATTCGAAAATTCGCAATTTGTTTCAAGACATGGTATTTAAACATTAACAAAACAAATGATATAGTAGTAAAATATAATTCAATCAAAGCACGGGTATCTGTGATTGCCATTAATTCGGATTGAGCATTATTAAGGTCCATCACTAGAAATTTCTGGACATCGTATTCAATGATACCCCCAGTTGAAAATCACTTATAATTACATCTGGAATTCCCCCATTTACCCATATATATCATATTGAAATGTTCTCTGGGGAAATTCATATACAACTCATATAAACCCTCTCTTTATTCTAAAAAAAGTGAATTGGGAGTAATATCACTTTTTAAACGAATAGATTATACTCAGCCTTTGAATAAAAACATTAAC
Source organism: Katharina tunicata (assembly GCA_032466195.1). Taxonomy (NCBI): domain Eukaryota; kingdom Metazoa; phylum Mollusca; class Polyplacophora; order Chitonida; family Mopaliidae; genus Katharina; species Katharina tunicata. The sequence continues at coordinate 1,226 of JAVFBZ010145156.1, read as the reverse complement.
ATTATTATTTTCAGCTGTCTCATTATCGTTCATAACTTTTGTTCGTCCAATGATCTCCTTACTCCTGTCATTAAACGGTTCTTTGTAAATAACTATTTGTCCATTCTTGTTTAACCAGACGACAAACTCTAAACATTTATAATCAAAGAAACGTTTGATTGAGATGATGGATAGTTGTCTTTACTTTCACAAATAATCAAAGAAATGTTTGATTGAGATGATGGACAGTTGCCTTTACTTTCACAGCAATCAAAGAAATGTTTGATTGAGATAATGGACAGTTGCCTTTACTTTCACAAATAATCAAAGAAATGTTTTATTGAGATGATGGACAGTTGCCTTTACTTTCACAGCAATCAAAGAAATGTTTGATTAAGATGATGGACAGTTGCCATTAATTTCACAAATAATTAAAGAAATTTGATTGAGATGATGGACAGTTGCCTTTACTTTCACAGCAATCAAAGAAAGGTTTGATTGAGATAATGAACAGTTGCCTTTACTTTCACAGCAATCGAAGAAATGTTTTCTTGAGATGATGGACAGTTCCCTTTATTTTCACAAATAATCAGAGAAAGGTTTGATTGAGATAATGGTTAGTTGTCTTTACTTTCACAGCAATCAAAGAAATGTTTTATTGAGATAATGGACAGTTGTCTTTACTTTCCCAGCAATCAAAGAAATGTTTGATTGAGATAATGGGCAGTTGTCTTTACTTTCACAGCAATCAAAGAAATGTTTGATTGAGATAATGAGCAGTTGTCTTTACTTTCACAGCAATCAAAGAAATGCTTGATTGAGATGATGGACAGTTGCCTTTACTTTCACAAATAATCAAAGAAATGTTTGATTGAGATAATGGATAATTGTCTTTTCTTTCACAACAATCAAAGAAATGTTTTATTGAGATGATGGACAGTTGCCTTTACTTTCACAAATAATCAAAGAAAGGTTTGATTAAGATAATGGACAGTTGCCTTTACTTTCACAGCAATCAAAGAAATGCTTGATTGAGATGATGGACAGTTGTCTTTACTTTCACAAATAATCAGAGAAAGGTTTGATTGAGATAATGGACAGTTGCCTTTACTTTCACAGCAATCAAAGAAAGGTTTGATTGAGATAATGAACAGTTGTCTTTACTTTCACAGCAATCGAAGAAATGTTTTCTTGAGATGATGGACAGTTGCCTTTATTTTCACAAATAATCAGAGAAAGGTTTGATT
>JAVFBZ010145145.1:0-20496 GCA_032466195.1 Katharina tunicata | reverse complement strand
TTCGATAAAAGTGGGCGTGGCTTAAAATATTTAGTGTTCATTTGGATACCCCGTCACCCCTCTAGATTTAGGTTCTCACGGGATGTGTCACGCCATTTCCAGGGGAGACTGAACTATCCTTTATTGCTTCAGATAAAGGGTCAGTTGTTTCGCTATCTCCCGCATGTTAAAGCAGATGTAGATGTTTTAGAATTGATTATCTAGTTTAGAATGTAAGCTAATTATGATCAATTACATTGTTTATCAAAAATGAGCTATGCGAGCAATCATAATAATAAGTTATGAAACTTATGACTGCAGCTGTTATTGTGCATTATAGGTATATTTGGACTAGTGAATACCTTGAACCATGCATGGAAGTAAAGCAGACTTCCATTCTTCAACCCAGTGGACCTTTAGACTATTGAATCAGTGAACGTTTGGACCAATGACATGCACCCAACAGGCTAAAAGGCTTACAGGGCAACCCACCCTTGGTTGTTTCCCCTTGGTCAGAAGAGCCTCATAGACACAAATAAACAAAAAATGTGCATGTTTTGAGATCTTAGTTAATCCATTGTCATTATAATTTGAGAATCGTTCAGTGGTCAATTATTTTAAACACACAAACGATGAACAAGAAAGATGATCAATTGTCAGACTGAAAAGAGTTTAACCTAATGTGACGTCTGATTTCGTCTTAATACATAAAATTATGGATGCATGCTAGACTCTACATGAACATCTACAGAATTGGCTGTTTGATGACCGACGGGGACCTGTTCCGTTTTCACAGCTTGATATCAACAGATAATTAACTTAATTATTTAACCACATACATAATTTTTTTTGATATTGCAATAATATTTCACAACCATGGCTGGTCCAAAGTGACATTAAGCAGTTCGGGTACCATTTTGAAATTATTGGGAGATCTGCAATTTAAAAAGAGTGTGCACCATTCTGCCGCTTTGGAAAAGAATTTTTAGGTTCCAGAAGAGCACTCCACAAAGTGTACACACTGTGTATACAGTTAATGAGTTCGCACAGTAGAAGTTATTTGCCTCTGAATGTCTGCTTTTGTTGGTCGGAACATCGCATCACGATTCAAACAATGTCCATGTATGACGGCAAGAGAAATATCCCAATTTTTTATTGGCTACCAAAATGTTGGTACAGGTGTAAAGAGCTTAGAAACAGTCTTTAGTCGTCTTAAAAGTGGAGAATGGCTTATTAGACGGATTTGTAATTAATACTGTACATTACTAATTTGAAGGTAGTTAAATTTTGAGAAAATTAAGGCAGTTGCACAAGTATTTCAAGAAGTATGAAACACATGTTTTTTTAATCAAACCTCTTTTTCTCGATAAGGCCATTTCTATCAAAATGGAGATTTGCAAATGAAAAAATAATTTATAAAAAAATATATTATCTTCAGCGTGTAATTTTTTCCCTCCAAAGCCTATATGGCAAATAGTCTGTTACATTTAATTAATTAATTTACTATAAACGGTTTTATAAACATCCAAACAAAGTGTCATAATGAACAAATTTGTATCTTTAATGCTTTCTCATACAGTCATATGTTGACTTTGGTTGCAAACACATTTCCATACCAACTTCAATCATATTTTTCCGGCTAGGGAAAGCGACATTGCTTGTCTTGAAATCCTGGCCCTAAATGCTTATGCCACAAACACAACACAGGTCAGCGACCATTAAGCTGTGAAACTTACTTTTGCATCTACTTTTAGAACATTCAATGATTATATGTGTGCTTTGTGCTTCAAAATGAAAGAAAAACGATAGGGAGCATTACGGTGGTCTATTCTATTCACTGAGACACCTTATGTGAGCTATGTATCAGTTTATGTTAAGCAATCGAGTTGACAAAAAGCCGGATGGGACCTTGACTTTTCACGCATTATCAAAATTTATGAAATACCAAAGGTCTGAGCTACAGAGGTTAAGTTTTAATAGGCACAATAGACACCAATATATACCCTCATACCTGATGTACATGTATTGTATTAAGTCTTTGAGATCAATAATAAAACCCTTTTCCTGGAAACCATAGATGCCAAAAAATCCAGGGCCCATTTTCACAAAGCCTCCTTAGGCTAAAGTGACCTTAACTGTCATGACAACATTATACCTTCAGTACTGGTCCTCATGGTAATTAAGGCCACCTTAGCTTAAGGATAATTTGTGAAAGTGGGCCCATACCATCAGGCAAATAAAATACCTTAGAGTATGGCGTAAAATACCAATAGAACAAAAATTGACATCTAAAGAAGTTTTTATTTTTTAGCCTGAAGATTGAGTGCAAGAACGTCAATGTGTTTTCTTCTTCGTTGTTTTACTATACAGCCTGCAAGCATGGCAACACATATGACTATCAAATAAGGAAGGTATTTTGATGTTCGTTTATGAAGTTCCGCACAGATAAAGAATTCCTCTGATGGAGTTGACCAGAATGACTTAAGGCAACTGCAGAAATTATGTTGGCCTTTTCTGTGAAACTCTGTTGCTATGGAAACTATATGATATGGAAAACGTAAGGCTTCCTGGTTTGATCACAAGGAGATATCTTGCCTGTTATCACTGCCTCTTCAGGGTTCGTCTTTAACTCTTCATTACACAAATTTCTTTGATCCTGCCACAAGGTCTTTGATATAACACACCCATCTTTTCATTAGCCATCAGACCAAAACTATAGGCTTTCCTTCAATCATTCCCTTCTCATAAACATCACTTGTCGTGTAAATGGGTCGAGAAACATCTAACAGTGATTGAATGTATAATGTCAGAACTTTAAAGAACGGAAACACAGGGAGATTAAAAATGAAAACAGTCTCGTTAAGGTATTGACCTGTGGTTAGACTGCTGACGAGGCCAGGAATATCATCACCTTGTACAAGCCATAGATTATTGCTTCTTCTCCAGGCATGCCAGGTTGCAAAATACTAAATTTACCTTTAAAAATATAATAGGCCTACAAAATTTAGTAGGGTACCTTTTCGTGCTTGGTGTGTCAACATATCACTGAAGGTCATTTCACAAGGTCAGGGGAATGTTGTCCTCATTCGACAAAACAGTTGGTTTGTTTAATTGGCGTTTTACACCGTACTCAATGTTATTTCACTTATATGACGGCGTGTCAGCACAATCGTTGAAGTATACCACCATAAAGGATGCTGGCAACATGGAAGACAAGACAAGACATTTACCCAAAATTAACAAAACAGGGCACCACAACAAATCAGCACCCTGTGCCCTTTAGCCTAGAGAACACCAGGGAACAGGAGGCTCCCACACAAACACCCACACCAAGATTTAGTACTTGAGAATTCAATCACACTGGAATATGTTATTGCATGGCCTGATCCCACACACTTGGGGTATAGTGGACTGACATGGGGTCCACTGTTCATTACTTACACATTTAACCCAGAGCATCAAGCTATAAACTAAAAACTACATTTGTAATAATTTTTCAGTGGTATTTAGAAGTTGAGTATAAGAAAAAGTGCTTGAAAACAATGTCTGAATAGACATTAAAACTTCAAGTGTTCAAATATAGTAGAAAATGCAATCCATATATCTTGTTCCTCTTATACATTTAGATTTTTTTTGTCTTTACTCTTACGGCCGCTGATCTATATCAGGGAATACAAAATATAAAGTTTGCCAAACTGGGTCCATTTGTAGCAGTAGCTTTCAAAATGGGTGTTTTTGAGAGCTCAGACAGTTATCGCAGACAGCGATCATGCGGTTGAATAATGTCCGTCCCCGGTTTCACAGCTATCATCCTCCCTCCAGCTACTAGGGGCACTATTTATATCCCCGCCTGCCAGTACAACTAATTACTTGATTCCCTGTCATTACACATCAGATTGGAGCTATCACAGACCTGCTGGCCAGATTCCACTAGATCAGCACACTACTGTAATCAAATACCTCTCCAATTCTCTCTCAAATAACGGAGAGGCAGAGGAAGGACATCCATTTACCAGCCAAATACTAACCATGACACTGGTAGACAAATAGGTTCACAATTTTCTCTAGCGGAAGGTAGAAATTTTATCACCATGACAACAGGGAATTTTTGGGAAATGCAAAATTATTTTCCCGCGAGATACATATTGGTGGCGGATATCCGCCAGCGCATCATAAGTTCTTCAAGCGTGTTTATAAAAAAAAAAGTCAAGTAAATATTTTATTTAAACATTCTAAAATAGAGAACCAAATCATTCCCCCTGCCATAGAGTGTAAGGTATTGGCTGGCCAGGCTGCTTTGCATTTCAAGAATGGTTATCACTGCGTGCAGTTTGAGAGTCATTTTATAGTTGATTAGGTGGTACTGCTTCACTATTTTATTTGTTTTGTCCTGCCTTTACAGACGCAATTGGAATCGACCATTGCTGAGACCATTGTTGGTCCATTAAAATTAACACCATATAACTCTTTCAGCAAAAAAGGCATTTTAATCTGAAAACATCTAGTTTGATGGACATGTGTCTAGAAACTTAACAAAAATCTTTTTGCAGTGTTTGTATAATGTTTCAGAATTAGTGAATGGTTATTCACTCATTTAATGTATAAAAACAATTCCAAGAGCCGTTGCCATTATTTTAATGAGTTTAAAATATCGCTGACTGATCAAACTAAAAGAAGTGGCAGATAGGTTGTACTCTTTATTTAACGCTCTCCGTCAAGATTCCCAGAACCACTGTGATAATTTGGATGCCTGAGGAGCTGAAGAATAAAATCTATTATCTGAGAGGAAGAACCAATCAGAATAAGAAGTTTGGCTACAAGTGAAAAAATAGCTGGAAGCATATCAGGAATATGTGGATTAGTGTAAAGATTGAAACGGTGAGAGAATTACCAGAGTGCGCATCTTTGCGGGAAATTTACCGAGAATTTCAACAAATGTAACTGACACATCATTGTAACTGGCCCAGGGCATCTTTAACTCATTTATTGTGGGGGTCAAACTCTCTCCAGCTTACTTAATACTAGGCTGTAGCCAATCTTATTTTTCAACTTTTTATTGTTAAAATGCTAAGTTTTGACCAGGTGGTTGGAGGGCTATGTAAGGTGTAAACGGAAGGATGGTTTCAGTCACCCATTGGCTGGATTTGTCCTCTCATGAGTGCTATAACCTGACGTATGTCAACCCTAATCAAACCAACAAATTGTTTGAAATTTTGATGCACTTTTAACATGTAAACAGACAGAAACTAGCATCAATCAAGTCAATAGTAACCGCCCCACAGGTAAATGTTTGTATGTCGGACTTTTATGTTTTATAGCAAACTCAAGATTATTTCACTCAAATGACGACTTGACAGCCCAAATGGGCAAGGAAATCAAGGAAAAAAATGCAATGTCCAGACGACCCGGTTGCACTCCATAACTTAAAGCTTCCAAGCACATTTACGTTACCCTAAATGCTTGACAAATTCGACCCCTTTACAACTTATTAAACTTCATTTTATGGGTAAGAAGTGTAGACATGCAATTTTGAAATTTTTATGAAGTTCAGACTTTAAATTACCAGAAAATGTCAGTTTTAGTTCCAAATTCAGACTTAAACTTTCAATTAATTACTTAAAGTTTTTGTCCTTAGAGGTTGAATTTATTGAGGATTTAGGGTATCTTTTATTTGTCGCGATGCATTGTGGGTGCCACCAGGGGTTTCTTTAATGGTACAATTGTATAAAATAGTCCATTGAATAACTTCGGTGAGGAATCTTGTATGTCTAGGAATAGCTAGGCTGCTGACCCTTGACCTGATCAGTCGACCTATGACACCAGTTCACCTCTTTCAAGTGATTTGATTCTATTGTTGCATTGGTCGCTTTGTAGATTTTGTTATGCTACATGTACATAGTACGATTTAATTTCTTTATTTTCTTTGCTGTTACCTGCTCTATGTAGATTATTATTGGTGCGGAATGCACTTGGTGTCCTATAGGATAGGTTTATCTAGATGCAATAAGCGATTAATATACAGCCTATGGGCTAAAAAATGGTCAGTCATTACACAAAAGCTGTTGGTCAAAGGGGACAGAAGTTACCGAAGTTAGGCGATTTGAAAGAAAAATGTTTGTGGTAGAAACACAACTAGGCATTGGACAGTTCTGTTTTGGCATTCTGCCACTTTTAGCCTGGACTTGGGAAAATAGAAATATGCCCATAATGCATTGGGGTAAACATTTCTGCCAAACAGATCTGTTGCGATTATTTTAATGAGGAGAACCTAAATTACAAGTTTAAAATATCGCTGACTGAACCAACAACAATAAGTGATAGTTTGTTGGTACATGTACTCTTTATTTAACGCTCTCCGTCTAGACCCAAGAAGCACTGTGATAATGCATTGCGGAAAAATTTTGAGGCTGTAGATACGGGATGACCCTTTTCATGACATGTGCACCTTAATAACATGTAAGTCAGAGTGCACCCCCATAAAGCTCCCAACAGCCCAGTGAAAAAATGTTTGTTCTAAAGCGATTTTTAATTTCATTTTTATATATACTAAAGTAAGTTTTTGAGGTCCTCAAAAACACCTTCAATTGACTTCCTATTATGACATATTTGGATAGTTAAAATCGCCTAAATAAATTACTCTCTTTAAGCCTCCACTCTCAAAACCATTTATTGACAAAATCAATTCTGCCAAAGTTTTAATGTCAAATAAAATTGGCATGAGCTTATAAAAACACTCGGCCAGCAATGTAAAATGGACACTTTTCTAATACTTTACGTTGGGCTAGATAAGGAAAACTGAAAATGTCAAATAAAATTGTCAGCAAATTAAACCCCTAGAAACAATCTTAAATCTAAATGAGAATAAGAGCACAAAAAGGTTTAATTTGGTAGGAGGATTTGACACTGTTAATATTGCAAAAAGTACACTATCTTTAACAATCTAATTTAGCAGCGGTTACACAGGTATCAAAAAGGTGAACTAAACTGAGCCGGCTTTTTTAGTTCGCCAATTAATGATGGTTTGCGGTTACACAGCACTTTTGACAGCCCTGCCAGCAAGCGCCGAGGGAATTTTGGCACACAATGGAAAAGCGTAACGGCATTCCAAGAACGCCACCTGTAGGTGAACTAAACTGATGCAGATTATTGTTTACCCATCAAATTATGTTGGTAAAAAAAGGCAGACTATTCTAATCTGGATCAGATTTAGTCCACCTTTTTCGGCTGTGTAAACGCAAACTTAAATCTGATCCGGCTCAGACCCACCAATTTGAGGGCGTGTAACCGCGGTTAATGTCTCCTTGTTTCGTTTTCCCAGCAGAATTCAGTTCAGGCTATAACGCCATATAAAATTGACTGAAGCAAATAATAACGAGGAAGTTTTCCATTCTGATATTTATTGCTAAAGCAAAGTGACGTGCAGTTAAAGTAAAAGTAAAAACACCTTTATTGTAATATTGAACTATAAAAACTGTATGTCTTGCACTCTGGCACAAAAGACCTTTCTTACTGTGAATGGCATGGGTCAAACAAGAATGTTACATTAGTTATAACTTTATTATTATAAAATCACCAAACCTACAATAAATCGCTTCATTCTCTTAATCAAATTAGTTCTACTTCTTTTAGATAGGCTGTTGCCCGTTCTCACTACTCTCTCCAGCTATAATGTGCTGAAGTGATATATGCCTTGCTTTTTGGTGTCCAGATGTCATTACATGCATTAATGCCAGCCCAATGTGTGAAGGAAATCACCCTAACTGTCAGCTTGATATCCCTTAAAGGGCCTGATCCACGGGAAACGATTGGGCACACCGCATCCATCATGGGACGAATTGTTCTTTTGTCGGAGAGGAGGGAAAAGGGTTTAACATGACCAGCTTACACTTACATTCTTTTGTTTTATTATGTACTCTTTGATTGATCATCTTAACTTTATATTAAGTTAATATATTGTATAAATAACAGACTTTTTGATACATATTCATATGTAATTGGGCACCCAGGCGCCCAATCCCCATTAAAGGGGTTCGAAATCGGCCTGGATAAGGCCCTGCCTTAGCTCCATAAGGGCATAGGCACATTAAACTCCCATCCAACCACCCGCCATTGGCATGGGGCCCAAATCTCCCTGAAGGACAAGATTTAATTTTGACAAAGTGTGTTCAGACACAGACGAACAGAAAACTAGACATCACAGTGCCCAAGTATTACATGTATGTATAACTAATCTACCAGTGAAGTTTAAAATCAATTGGATTGAGACTTACAAGGCGATGAGAAGAGTTATGTATAACTATTTGATCAAGGGGACACAACTCTGGTAAATATTAGCTTGCGATGGTCATTTTAGGTCAAAAAGATACGTGTGGAGTTTTGGTAGTATTGGACAATTTGAATTATTACTTACTTAAGGACAGAGAAGAACCCAGTATATGCCAAGGGGAAACAAAATAGGGGAGAAGATGAAGACCAAACATAATTAAACACTTACCCAGATCTTTGCCAAATCCAGACTGTTTGAATCCGCCAAACGGAGCTGCTACATCTGTCTTGTTATAGGTGTTGATGAAGACTGTTCCTGCCTGGAGATTGTCGGCCACGTGGAGTGCCTTGTTGATATCCTTAGTAAACACTCCAGACGCCAGCCCATACTCTGTGTTATTTGCTCTTCTTAATACTCCATCTATATCACTGCAAACAGAGAAATACCGTTCAGTTTTATTTGTTTAGTTTACTGTTTAGAGCAGTATTTAAACGAGAAAACCAGCGATATTATCAAGTGATGGAGATAATATTTTGAGAGATAAAAGTTTCAAAACAGTTCAGGCGTGATGATATGGTGAAGGGGTTAGCAACTGGGTTGATGATGGGGTTAACGGCAGGGTTGATGACGGGGTTAGCGACAGTATTGTTGACGGGGTTGGTGACTGGGTTAGCCACAGGGTTGATGACGGGGTTGGTGACAGGGTTGATGACGGGGTTGGTGACTGGGTTAGCCACAGGGTTGATGACGGGGTTAGCGACAGTATTGTTGACAGGGTTGGTGACAGGGTTAGTGACTGGGTTAGCCACAGGGTTAGTGACGGGGTTGGTGACGGGGTTATCGACAGGGTTGATGACGGGGTTGGTGACAGTGTTGACGACAGGTTTGATGATGGTATTGATTTACTTAGTCAAGTTAGATATTGCTGAGAGAGCATGGTAACTCAAAGGTAAAACTTACCCGTCGTAGAATTTGGAGATGGTCATAACAGGACCAAACGACTCTTCAATAGCTATCATCATGTGATCCTCTACATCTGTGAATATTGTTGGCTCCATATATAAACCTGACAAAAATATAAGGATACCGTTTGATTGCTTAAGGAATTGTCATTTTAAGTTATTACCCAGTTGAATATATTGTCTTATTGTAGTTGTCTTATATTTCACTCATAAGCCAGTAGTTCCACAGCTTCGTTTGAGAAACTCAGAATAAGAGAAACTCCAAACAAGGGAGTGATGTGGGTATATATAATACAAAAAGTCCATCTTATCTCCTTTACCATTAGGGTTGTTAATGAATCATGAACACTACTACTGATGAGAGTTCGATCAATGGTGCATTTCAGTTACTATTTGAAAACAAATTCAATATTAGAAAATAATTTTGCCAGATAATGGGATATATAAAACACCTATCATATCCCACAGATGAGCTTATTTACCATGAAAATCAAGGTATATTCATCAGGTAGGATTTTCACCTGCCTAACTTACCTGGTCTATCTACTTGTTTTCCGCCGTAAACTAGCCTGGCGCCTTGTTCCACTCCGACACGACAGTACTCCAGTAGTTTCTGAAGGTGAGCTCTGTGGTTCTGAGGACCATGATCTGTAGATCTATTCAGAGGATCACCTATCTTCATCTTCTGTATTTCAACTACCTGTCAACAATAGCAGGTAAAAACTGTTTATCTAAAGATCACTTAAAAGTCACTTGAATATCCATATGATAAATATCAAATCTTCAAAGTCTTTTTTAAAGGGCCAAGTTTTCTTTATCTCGTGTACCTGTACTCAATGGACAGGTAAACCATCTTTACGAGACTTCAAATTCAGATTTTTTAGGTGTTCATTTATTTTAAGGTTTTTAAAGTACTTCAGGATAAGCAAATCTATTCACTGAGAGGGATTCAATAAATCTTCCTCAACTTTTGTAGGTATGTTATTTACAAGTAATGCAGGTGGAAACTCAAGCAGCTGGAAACTCCAGAACATAGGTGGGAAATGGCCCCCTTCTTCAAATGCAATGTACTTTAAAAGTAATCTTTCTGCATGAAAAAAATTGTGCTAATTACTCATATTTTTGATAGCACTTACAACTCTACGGACAAATTCATCATGGATTGATTCTTCAACAAAAAGTCGTCCTGCAGCTATGCAATTCTCTCCTTTGTTGAAAAACACTGCTCCACAACCCTGTTATAACAGAATGACATTGGACAGTTAAATAACACCTAACTAGAACTTGTCTAAAGGGAGACAACTTTGTACATACAAAGCCTTAACCACACTTTCGTTTGGTTTCTGTCACAAGACAAGAAGATACACATCCCGAGTCATAAAAGTCTTACATTTAAGTTTTGGATTAAACCATGGCATGTCTAGTTTGTTTGTTTGATTAGGGTTTTACGCCGTACTCAAGGTTATTTCACTTATATGACGGCATGCCAGCCCATTCTGTGAAGAATACCATCGTAAACAACGCTGGCAACAATCAAGACAGGACAAAACGTTTACACAGCATTCACAAAACAGGACACCACAACAAATCGGCATCCTGTGACCCTTAGCTCAGGGAGCACCAGGGCACAGGAGGCTCTCACCCAACCACCCGCTGGTATGTCTAGTATTGAAGAGATTTTCTAATGAATTTAAAAATTTCCCAGAAATAACTCACCATCCTAACAGCCTTATCAAGGTCACAATCGCTGAAGATGATGAGGGGAGATTTACCACCAAGCTCTAGCGACACCTTCTTAAGGTTACTCTTGGCACAACTGAAATTAGCCAAGCATAATCCATCAGTCAAAATAAAAACGATTATTTTTATAAATAAACAAGCTGAGTAGCTAGCTTGTTCACCGCCATAGAGGAAATTTGACAAATTTATAATTAATTTGTCTATTTCTTTAAAACTTATACTCGCCTTCCACGAACTATGTACACAATTGTATAGCTATCTTGAACAAAAAATAAACTGTGAAAACAACAGGTCTTGACCATAATCCAACCATGCGAGTCCTTTTCTTAACTTCAGCAGTAAACTTAGCTAGCTCTGAAACAGCTAAGGTTGGTTACTAACTCAGGTGCAAAGGTTCATGGAGGCAGGGGGTTTAATACTGTCAGCAATTTAGCTAGGCACAGAAAACGGAGAATCAGTCCTGAGCTGAATAACCTGCCTAGCCGCTATGTAAGCTGCAGAGGTCATCCTATCTGAATTTGCACAAGCCACTGACGTTAACAAAACCAAAATGAAAGATAACACATCTGGAATTGCGACCTGCTGGTCCACTACTTTATTAAGTAGATTCCTAATGGCGTTAGGAAGTCAGTATTAATTTCTTGGGGGATAACACTCTCTGATACTGAACAGTTTCTTCAGATAATTTTGCCGACTGAGACCCTTGCGGGAATCGAACTCACGATAAGGAAGTCGACAACCTGCTAGGTAACCTCCATCCAGGTAATGAGTCCAAGAAGTCAGGGCCCAAGGAGCCTTACTGGACCCAGCAGATCCTGAATAACATGAGGATGATGCAGAACTGCTGTGGCCTGGAACTCCGTCAAAGAAGGTACAGATAAATCCATCGAAAGCGGAGGCCTAGCAACCAGTAGATTCAAGAGTCTGCCATACATGTACAATGTAGCTCGTACTTCCCAACCAAGATGATTCAACTGCAAAAATTAAAATTGAAAGAAACCCGGAACTAGGACCTGGAATTGTGCACGAAAAGACCACAGGAAACAGAAAAATATAACCGCCAGCACAATCACCAAGTGGAAGTTTAAAATTGAGAAAAGGTCTGAGAACTACCAACTAGATGTTCAAAAGTCATGAAACAGTTGAAACAGAAACTCTGACCATCCTAATGGGCCCTTGCTCACGAAGCGGAATAGGAAACTGCCGGTCGAAGGAACTGCTATTAGGAAACAATCAGAAGTGGAGAAACCGGAAACTGATCCGCAAGGAAAAAATACTGGGAAAACCTCTGAATCGGAGCCTTAGATCTGAGCCAGGATTTACGGTAATAGAGAGGAGGAAAGCAATAGTCCAACGGGAAAACTGAAGTCTATCGGAGTTTGAGATATAGACGACACGCTGGAATTCAAGGTTGGCCAAGTCTAAACTGAAAAGGTGCTTTGTAGATGGCATCGGGACTTATAACCATCAGAAACTTGACCAGGAACCGGGACATTGGAGAACACAACTGGATCCGCCTGCTGATTTAACCGGAAACAGAAGTAGACATGGTAGAGATCAATTGGATTAATCAAAATCAGAATATTTTAGAGAAAAAAAAAACGGGACATTGGAGAACACAACTGCATCCGCCTGCTGATTGAACGAGAAACAGAAGTAGACATGGTAGAGATGAATTGGATTAATCAAAATCAGAATATTTTAGAAAAGATTTACGCTGAGGATAAAGAAGTTATTATACTTGGTTATTTAACATTAACTTTTTTTTTAAATACTTCTCAACAGTTCAAAGCATTACACATTCACACTGACGTATAACATAGCCTATTAGAATAGCTTAAAATACTGCAAGTTTTACAAACCATATTTATTCAACAAATTTGGAAAACGTATCCTTCTCTACAACCCTAAACCTGTCAGTCAGTGATTAATTACCAAGCAATATTTCTGAGCTGAAAATGTAACTATGATGGGACAACTAGCAACCTATGCACATAAATCTATAATAATTGATGTCCATGGTATATATGCACAAAAATAGTCAAATAAGCAATAGTGGTCAAATTAGTATGCAGAATTCATGGAGTGCGATCCTATCCAGCTTATTATAACAGATTGATTGGTTGGTGTTTTGCGCCACCTTCAGCGTTATTTCAGCTCCACAGTGGCGTTCAGAAGGAAGCTACATTCCAGGTTTGATGTTAATCTGGTAATTGTTTACAAGTTCGCATGTTTACCAATTGATCATGTTTGCATCAAATACATAGGTAAACATTGTACAATATGCAATGGAGCTGAAGGAAGCTACAGTTTAAGTTTGAAAGATTATCTGTTAGTTTGTTTCATAGTTATCGCGTTCACAACCGTTTTGACACCGGAAGATGGCTGTAAGGACAAGAAAAGACGGACAGACGATCAGTCCCCTTCCTACTAACATGGCTAGGGACAAAAAGTATTCTACTAAATATACATGTAATTGTTGTTTAAATGAAAATCTTGTTTCTATCTGTTTCTTTCCAGACTATCATAATGCCAAACAGAACTCACTCTCGGAAGTCATGAATCAACTTAACACATACTAAAATCGATGGAACTAATATTGATGTTTTTGTTTGTTTGTTTGATTGGGGTTTTATGAAGTACTTAAAGTTATTTATTATTATATAAACTCATAAAACAACTTCCCAGCACAATCGGTGGAAGAAACCACCTTAAACCACGGTGGCAACATAGAGGACACTGCGATAGATTTAGAAGGCTAACATGTAACAGGACACCACACCAAATCGGCTTCTTGATGGAGGCATAGGAGGCTCCCGATACTAATATTGATTTGTTTGTTTGTTTTATTGGGGGTACTCAAGGCTATATCACTTATATGACAGCATGCCAGCCCAAATGGTGAAGGAAACCACTGTAAACGACGCTGGCAACACGCAAGACAGGACAAAACATTAACAAAACAGGACACCACAACCACCCGCTACTAATATTGTAGTGGTCAAACTGAAAATTTACATTTTGACCAATTATTGCTTCACATTTGAATATTTACTTAAAGATTGGCATAATAAGAATAACTTAATTTTTTGTTTTTTCATGTATTTCTTTCTTAACGTTCAGTCAGTACACCAGACTCTATCTGCTTACGTACAAATGAGGCCGCTAAGTGAATTTAAGTTACACTCACCTTTCCATAATAGTTTTTCCGATGGGTGTCGAACCTGTGAAGCCCAGTTTTCTCACATCATGGTGATCTGCTATGGCTTGACCAACAACAGCTCCTGAATAAAGATTTGTTCCATCAAAGTTATTTAGACTATGATCTTCTGACAAGAAATTTCAAAATGTGT
This sequence comes from Katharina tunicata, assembly GCA_032466195.1. Lineage (NCBI taxonomy): Eukaryota > Metazoa > Mollusca > Polyplacophora > Chitonida > Mopaliidae > Katharina > Katharina tunicata. The sequence continues at coordinate 6,196 of JAVFBZ010145145.1, read as the reverse complement.
CAATAAAAATACACTGTATGTATCTAAAAGTCATTTTAATTTTGCTTTTTTATAAAAGACACTGAAGATAAATATACATTACTCGTGGTCTGAACTGTGAAATACTTATTCTGATTTCGGAACAAAATGTATACTAATTTAAATTTCTGGCCCTGAAAAATGTAAACGACATGCATGAATCTGAACAGTCTGGGTAAATAAAAATAAAAATAAAAAAATACCCAAAACACAATAAATTCTCAAAAAATAAGACTGGTCCAACATCTTAGACGTATAGCCCTGTCGGCCTAACATTGAAAAACAAACAATAAACATGTTTCAGCTTACCTGATCCAGGTAAGATGTTAACCACACCAGGTGGGAATCCAGCCCTAACCACCAGCTCAGCAAACTTCAGGGCTGTTAGTGGCGTCACCTGGATACAAACAGAATTTTTATAAAACATATCTTGTTTCTATACAAATTATCCTTTCGCCTTATGTTTATCCAACTTCTAAACGCCACTGAAAGAAGAAGCTATCTTGTTTCTATCTGCTATAATAGGAAGATAGAAGTGTTAACATAAGGTGAGAGTAAGTGTGAATATCAACTTCTTTATTTATTGAACAGTCAGGCTCCATCTCATTCTAGGGATCATTTTAAACTTCTTATACTTGAAAACCCACTAAATAATACCTGAAAATTATCTCTGGAATAAAATAGAAACTGTGTCTTCAATAGATTAGAAAGCTAGCTGTCCACACTAAATCCACTTTCGCCACATATCTTGTTTCTATATTACATATTTTATTTAATGTCTTAATATGCAGGAAAAAGCAGCACCATTAGTTTTTGATTGGTTATTTGTTGCTGTTGTTGTTGTTTTTATGAGTTGTGGCTTTCTTGCTGAAATCAAGGTAAATTACATCTATACGGACATTTTAATCCAATCTTTGAACTTTGAATTTTTCACCTTTGAACTTCACAAAAATGAGTGGGTCTGATCCGGATCAGATTTGTGTTTGTGTTTACACGTCAAATAAAGGTGGATCAGGATCAGAATAGTCCAGCTTTTTTGACCCACCAAATTTGATGGGTAAACAATAATCCACATCAGTGTACTTCACCTACAGGTGGGGTTTTTGGAATGCAGAGACGTTTTTCCATTGTGTAGCCGCTCGCTCAAGCTAGCTGGAAGTGTGCCAAGATATCCTCGACCCTTGTTGTCAGGGCAGTCAAAAGTGCCGTGTAACTGCAAACCGTCATTTATTGGCGAACTAAAAAAAATCAGCTCTGGTGCGGATAAGAGTCAGACTTAACATATACCCACTTGATAGGACTTATGTCAAGATGTACATTTTTGTCCTCACCTGAGCAGGTTTTAAAACGACTGTATTACCAGCCGCCAAGCAGGCGGCCATTTTCCATGACAACATCATCAGAGGGTAGTTCCATGGCACCACAATACCACAAACACTGAAACATAGCAGCAGTTATAATCAGCCTTAAATCATACACACACGCTGACCTACAGCCACTCAAAGGTAAAATCTAGTTAAAAAACTCATCTGTGTTACAAAAACATCACGACTAAGGTGGATTTTCAACCTAGATCTAGGCCGAAACGTTGCTTATCAAGATACCCAGAATTTGAAAATTCATCTTAGTCGCCATGTTTTTGCTATGTACCCAGCTTCTAAATGCTGCTTAAACAAGATATTCTAGATCAGGATGAATACATGTAAGAATAACATAAGATATTATGGATTAACAGCTTCTGGTATATTTTTGGAACACACTGTTTTCAAGCAATCATGAAAACAATGATGAATGATGAACCATTGCTTGAAAAGGGTCTTAGCATCTAGACTGAAACATTGCGCCGAAAATATACCAGAAGATGTTAATCCAAAATATCTTATGTTATTCTCAGTGTCTAACTTCTGTATGTCTCTTAAAGAACATAAATACATTTAGTTAGTTTTGGTTTTATTGCAAATTTAAGGTGATTTATCAGTATTTATTACCCCTCAGAGTATTTTGTTTGCAATCCAATTGGTCAATTGGTATCCCATAGGATTTCGTATTAGGTCATGTAGGTTTGTTCATGCACCTAATACGAACTTGCAAAACTGCCAATGACGTCACATAGAATGATGTAAAGAATAAACCCATCTGACAATCTACAAAAAACGTCACATAGAACAACGTGAAGAATGTAGGCACTTTCGATATGGGCGGCGCATCTTATGCAAATGACATGACGCTGTACAGGCTTCACAATTAGGTCATTCGTATCAGTATACAGCAAAAGTCAATCAGTTCGTTTCCCGTTCAAAAGACCTAATGGCTTGACTGATATTACCAAACTGACCATGTTAATACTTTGTATGTACCCTCCAACAAAAGCATAACTAGTAATATACATGTTATTGTTTTTTTCTTTAAATAAAACCTGTTGCCGTTAAATTATATTAAACATCTGTATATGTTAACCATAAGATTAAATTAATTGGACAACTTGTTTCTGGAAGATACATCTGGAACAGGAGATAATTAGTTGGGTTTGAACTGCTAAAAATCACAGTGAAGGATTTATGTTCAGAAATCATGTTTTGAATCTCCCTAGGCTGATAACACAAGTGTGTGGCAGCCATTCGCAGCAGACTAAGGAGCATATACACTAGAATAACTCACCCTAATGGTTCTCTCTTGGTATAAGTCAGATTACGGCTTGGTCTAGCGTGGTTTATCGGAATTGTTTTCCCCTGAAATAAAAAAAAGTAGAGATAAACACATTAACACATCATCTTTGTAAATTCCTATTTCCCTGTTTATTAACCTGTCTTAGGTACATGTATGCCTAAATGTCTGTGTATTTAGACCCATTTTCTCACGGTCATGTTACAATGGCACATAAATACTCACAACTTAACCTTTGGGAGATTTCGTGCCGAAACTTGATTACAGAGTAGAGTTCTAACAAAGCATTGAGACCAACAACAAAAATTACACCACACCACTTCATATCGAGGATGAAGAAACAAGCACCAGAAACACGCTTTTTCTAGACCATCATTTTGGTTTTGTTGTTATCAAGACAGTTAGTCATTGGTAATACAGCCGGTTGCTGGCCCTGGACAGTCATCTACTGAACATCTATTAAATGGTTACTGGGTTGTTTTTGTCTATTCTTTGTTGTGGTCCAATAAAAGCTTATTTATTTTTGTGTTTTTTTATTGTTGATCTTAACATCTTTTTTAGGTATATCTCAGCATATGACACACAAAACTCCATATTGGAACGTTGCATTAGGAAAACTATATTAACATTGACTGTTTATAAGAGGTTTGTTCTGTGAGAAATTGTGAGATTCTGTGAGGTTCTATGAGAAACTGTGAGATTATGCGAGAAACTGTGAGATTATATGAGAAACTTTGAGATTCTGGGGAAAACTGAGAATTTGTGAGAAACTGTGAGATTCTGTGAGAAACTGTGTTCATATCATCCGATATTAGAATATTGCCAATAGCAGATTTGTTGGAGATGGATTCCACACTCCTGCATGTAGGTGTACATTTTTTTTTTTGAATCCAATAGGAACTCTACCTGTATTTTATCGCACCATCCAGCAAAGTATCTAAATGTTGATATTGACATGCCAATATGGGTTTTAAGAGCCAGGGTGTAGACAGCACCAGAGTCGATACTTTCTATGGTAGCTAACTCTTCACTGTGCTCCTCCATTAAATCAGCCAGTCTGAAACAAACCATCAACAAAAATAAAGATATAAATAAATAAACCATTAATGTAAAGATTTCTAAAAATTAATATAAAAATATAGGTTGTTGTTTGTTTGTTTTATTTAGGTTTTATGTCGTTCTCAAGGATTTTTCACTTATATAATGTCGTGCCAGCCCAATCGGTGAAGGAATCCAACCTAAACAATGCTGGCAACAAGCAAGACAGGATAAAACATGTACACAACATTAACAAAACAGGACAACACAACAAACCAGCATCCTGTGCCCCTTAGCTCAGAGAGCATCAGGGCACAGGAGGCTCCCACCCAATATAGGTTGATGAATGATAAACACAGATATTAGAAGTTTGCAAGTAACAGGCTTGCACATTTTTATTTGGTAAATTTCTTTCCATAATAATAATGTCACTAAGTAAGTTAAATCCATACGACCGAAATCCATCAAATGGTGCATTTTGACATGTTAAAAAGAAATTACTTTTTTTAATCAACCCAAGATTTGGGAAAATATATTTTTTACAATCTTCTTTGAGATTGTCTTTTATTTGCCGCCCTTTCCAGGGTCGGGTTATTAGTATGTGTATATTACCATGCATATCACCCTCTGGCTAAGGGCAGTATGTTTCAAGATTATATTCGTGCTGTCATACTTAGCACTGGAGGAACATTATCTTTCCAACAGTGATAACACTTAAGTGACTTCACATTTTTTGGTGTGTAAATTTACTCTTAAGAGTCCCTTTCTACTGTTGGAATGCATTGTCGTCATGTAAAGTGAAATACCCTTGAGCACCGTGTTAATCATCAATTAATCAATCAATCATATCGTAAATAGCATGTAAATCATTCATTACATTAGCCAATATTTTGTAGTTTCATACGACATGTTCATATCACATGTGTTTGGCCATTCTAGGTCACAAAGAAGAACAAAGTTACAACTCTACAAAACATAGTGATTCAATATTTCTGTTTATTTTCAAACCATTATCAAGAATTATTCTCAATTTGTGTCTTTTGTTGGAGTCATTACTCTGTAAAACTCATCAGTGGAAATACTGCTACTAGGCCACGAAGTGAAAGTGAAAGTGAAAGTGATTATTACCTGTACATTAGAAGACCCCTGTCTCTTGCATTCATTTTCCCCCATTCTCCTTCAAAGGCTTCCTGGCAACATACATGTAAATGGGAAATCACTATGAGAAAACTTCCTTACGGAAAGCCTCTTATGACAACGAATACCAATCAGAAGCATATATATTTATATATTTTTGAAAAGCTTGGATTCCCAGGATTATAAATATGTAAATGTTTTGAAGATCGAATTATTATTTCTATCGAATCAGTTCGGTCAACAGGGGAGCCTTATCACCAGATAATCCCTTTAATCCTTAACACCTGTTCAATAACCACAATATACTCACAGGAAAACTAAATTATAAGCTTAAATTTAGCTTTTTATAATAAGAATTTTGATGTAATTTTTTCGCCAGTAGAAAGTTTGAATACTAGACTTTTAGTTTAACGGAGAAAACAAAGTCAGCAAGACCTTAATTTAAAACCAGAAATTACTTTCAGTTTTAGTTTCCATCCACAATCCAATATAGTTTGCTCATAAACCAATAATTGAAATGTGCTTAGCTTGTATTAAAACACGTACCAACAGGATCAAAGAAACCAGGTCAATCGATAAATCTGTTAAACTTATTTCCAGTCAGATTGCATTCCAGGAAATCATTTAGTAGTGTAACAGGCTAGTACAGTACTTGTGTATTATTCCATGACTGTTCGATTTGTTTGGTTGTTTGATTGGGGTTTTAAGCCGTACTTAATGACGCTGGCAACACAGAAGACGCTTAAATACATATACAGGACAACAAACAGGGTATGACAACAAATCAGCTTCCTGATGCCTCTAAGCTCAGAGAGCACTAGGGCGGAGGAGGCTCCCACCCAGTCACCCGACTTACCTGTGCGGATTCCACAGCTCTATTAACGTCCTCTTTGGTTCCTTTAGAAACTGCACAGATTACCTGTTAGGTAAAAACAACACATGAAGATGAGATAATAGTTAAATAATTCATGAAACAGAAACCCTTAGTTTAAGCACTGTGAGCTTTCGTCTGGTTTGGGCTCCTGACTTTATCAAACTGGGGAAATCCTTGTACCAACAGTCATTATATACACTATGTAAACACACACAAATTCATGGTTATTAAACTGATAACAGTTCAGATATCATGCATGAGCAGAGAACTTTAATATGGGAGGAGTATCCCCCAATATAAGTTAGGTCACGGCACGGCTAGAAAAAGTGTGGAACTTGGGAACTACGTTCCCGATCACTTTTGCTGTTGGCGATCAATTACGAGAAATAAAAAAAAAAAAAATAGGCCTATATCGAGATTATACTTAAAACAACTACACCTCGTAGATTATCTCTCATGCATCGA
>JAVFBZ010145134.1:0-20499 GCA_032466195.1 Katharina tunicata | reverse complement strand
ACTTCTAGGAGATATCAAGGACAGAGCCTCTTGATCGTATAGACTCAATTTCTTGTAACTGATTTCTCTACTTTTAGGAGATATCAAGGACAGAACCTCTTGATAATATAGAACCAATTCCCTGTACATGATTTATTTACTTTAAGGAGAAGTGAATGACAGAACCTCTAGTTCATATAAACCTAATTCCCCTAACTAATTTCTTTTTGTGAGGTATGAAAGACAGAGCTTCCTGATCATAAAGACCCAATTCCCTGGAACTGATTTATTTACCTTTAGGAGATATCGAGAAGAGTGTGTCTTGATCATATAGATTCAATTACTGATTGATTTACTTTTTATGAGATATCAAGGGCAGAGTATCTATATCATAAAGACTCAATTCCCTGTAACTGATTTTTTTTTTAATTTAAGGAGATAGCAAAGTTAGAGCCTCTAGATCGTAGAGACTTAATTTCCGTAACTGATTTATTTACTTTTCAGAGATATCATGTACAGAGCCTCTTCATCATATAGACTAAATTTCTTGTGACTGATTTATTTACGTTTAGGATATACCAAGGACAGATCCTCTATATCATATAGACTCAATTCCCTGGAAGTGATTTAATTACTTTTAGGAGATATCGAGGAGAGAGTCGCTAGATTGTATAGACTTAATTTCCTGTAACTGGTTTATTACTTTTAGGAGATATGAAGGATATAACCTCCAGATCATATAGACCCAATTCCCTTTTTTTTTCTTTTTAAGAGACATCAATGACAGAGCCTTTAGATCAGATAGACCCAATTCCCTGTAACTGATTTATTTACTTTGATGAGTTATCAATGAGAGAGCCTTTATATCATAAAGACCCAATTCCTTGAATATGATTTATTAACTATTATTACTATTAGGACGTATCAGTGAGAGAGCTTCTAGATCATATAGACTTATTTCCCTGTAACTGATTGATTTTCTTTTACGAATTATCAAGGACTGAGCCTCTAGATCATATGGACTCATTTTTCGGTAACTGATTTATTTACTTCTGGGTCATATAAATGAGAGAGCCTCTATATCATAAAGACTCAATTCCTTGAATATGATTTATTTACTATTATTACTATTACGACATATGAATGAGAGATCTATTATATATACTCATTTCCCTGTAACTGATTGATTTTCTTTCAGAAGATATGAAGAACAGAGCCTCTAGATCATATAGACTCATTTCTCTTATCAGATTTATTTACTTTTAGGATATATCAACGAGAGAGCTCCTAAATTATATAGACTCGATTCCCTGCAACTGATTTATTTACTTTTAGGAGATATGAAGGATATATCAACGAGAGAGCTCCTAAATTATATAGACTCATTTCACTATAACTTATTTATTTACATTTAGGAGACATCAAGGACAGAGCAAGAATTGAGTTGCCTGCCTCACATGCTAGGAACATGATTGGGGCAATGGATGAAACGTCCACTCTACATTATGGCCAGGTTTTCATCCAGTATACTGAAAATATCAAGAGTAAGAAAGGGTTAAAAAAGATTCTTGAAGGAGATGTTATTGTGACAAAATTTCCAGCACTACACCAGGGGGATATTCGACGATTTACAGCGGTTGACGTTCCCAGCCTCTACCACATGGTCGACTGCATTGTGTTTCCGTCTAAGGTAAGTGGTTATATTTTAACGGTAAATCACGAAAGCCCTGAAAACCTCCATGTCCAATGTCACATCGGGCATTATTTAATTTAATAATGTTAGTAAAAGTAAGTGAAAGTACAATGAGTTACAATACGTTAATTTATCGAGAACATTAATTAGCATTTGAAGTATTTTGTATATCCATGGGATTCTACTTCCGGTGAATAACTTCCGTAGTTCTAGTATTTCTAGCTCTAGGGCAATGGCTGTAAAACCGACATAAACGGTATAGCAGTCGGTTTTGCTTTTATTACCTACATTTGTATATATGTTATTTAGTAATCACCGGCATAGAGCTTGTGTCTTTGTTGGCCCATTTTATGGCGGAACAGGGATGGATAAGCGATACCATGTATTAATTTTAATTTTAAGTGACTTTCAAATCAGTGCGATTCACATTTTGATTTGCAGGGGAAAAGACCACACCCTAATGAGATGGCCGGGTCCGACTTAGACGGGGACGATTATTTTGTTACCTGGCTCCCCGATTTGCTGGATCACTTCCCGGAGAATAACTCATCTCCAATGGATTTCCCACCATCAAAAAAGAGAGAATTGCACCGCGATGTTAAGCTGTCTGACTTAATACAATTTATCATTGATTATATCCACAACGACCGTTTAGGTCTAATAGCCAATGCCCACAAAGCTCATGCTGATGAGAAGGGTATTTTTAGCGAAATTTGTCAACGCTTGGCTAAAAAGCACTCAGAAGCTGTAGACTTTGCAAAAACTGGTCATTGTCCAGACTTAGAGAAGAGCGAAAGAGTGGAGACATACCCGGACTTTATGGGCAAACATGGCAAAAGTAACGTGCGTCAATCAAAAAAAGCTCTGGGTGACTTGTTCCGCGAGAGTAGAACAATTGTGGACATTATACCAAAAGATGACGAAACGCTTGTCAAAAACGGTTTATACAAGTTGGACCAAAACTTGTCTGAAGGTGCTGACCAAGATTGTGAGTTAGACGCCAAAGAAGAATTCAAACGTTATCAAATTAAGATTCAGGAATTGATGAACAGATTTGGTATTAAATCAGAAGCAGAAATGTTATCGGGCTGTATTCGTCGTCTACATTTACGCCTAAGTCAACAAAACGAAAAGTTTGAAGTTGTCCAGATTGTCAACAGGCAAATAAAGGCACTTTTTCAAACCTACAGAGGCTATTTCTTCAAGGAATTTGGAGGTGAGGAAGAGGTTGATTTGGCGAATCCGTCCAGCCAGATGCTGAAAAAAGCTGCTACATGGTACAATGTGGCATATACATCAGGCGATAAGATTGGTAGAAGTTTACCTTGGGTTGTCTGGGACTTGATAAGTAACTTTTGTTCAGGTCAGGTGTCTGAAGTCAGAAACCCTGTGTTTCAAGCTATATCTGATAGCATGGTGAAAGCTGTAAAACATCAAGAGTTTAATCCACCTTCCCATATAGATGTTTTACCTTGGATTCGACTCTGGGCAAAGCGCGAAAAACTACCTGGAGATGAGTTATATGATTTGTATGTGTTATTCTGCCGGGGTTATCAGTATGATGGCAGAGGATTGGCTCTGGTTAATTTCTTCAAGTGGGCGTCTTCACAAGAAGGCTCTCAGCGAATCCAACTTGCCTGTCAAAGAGCCTTCTTTTCGCTTGTTTCTGCGGCTGACTTCAATAGATTGATGGGTCGCCATTCAAACCAATATATGGAGACTTCACTGATAATTCCCGAACGCGTTTGGGCTTCTTATCGACATGACCTCGAATCCTTTGCACAAACAACTCAGATGAACTATGAAGCCACCATCACTATCCGCTCAAATAGAAAGGGAAAGTATCCAAACGGGACAATCTTTGTCCATGCGAAGTCCAATGTTTCACTGGAAATCGAACGGAAACTGTTACAGTTTTTTGTTAGTGTTTGAACAGAAGAAAAGCAAATTCATCTAACAGTTATAACATAAAGTTGTATCTCCAAAGTATGTTTTAAATATTTTAAAACAACAGAAGAGATTGCTTTATTTTACACGTTTACTTTAATAAAAAAAACACAATCTTAAGAATGGCGCAAAATCACAATCAATCAATCTTTTGTCTTGGTTTGAGTTGGACCTTCAGTATTATTGGGATGACACATGATATTGGGATGATACATGATATTGGGATGATACATGATATTGGGATGACACATGATATTGGGATGACGCATGTTGGAGTTGGATTCTGGATGTAGCATGATAATGTTTAAAATAAATGTACTGGTCTAACATTCTGCACCAACACAAAACTGAAAAAAAATCTCCATACGAGAACCTCTGGGAAATGACATGTGATTGGATAATTTATTTTCATACGTTTTGTTGTATATTGTATATTAATTACTTATTTAAAGATAATTTTGAAAATAATAGCATTGACTGAATGGTCATATATGGTATAATGAGCATATGTGAAATAAACTGTGTGGTACAATTTGTTCTGAACTGACGCGAAACTAACTTTTCTGATCATTTATGATAACGAAAACTTACCTTAGAAGTAGTCTAATCAATTTTCCGAGTCATATAAAAGTGCTATGAGCTAGTTAACGTGTGGCATGTAATTTATGTTGTTTTGTCTGTCCAATTAAACATCAATTTTTAATATTCAGATTTTCTTGATTTGGTTAGTTTTTTAATTCATAGGACACATGATTTGATGCATGATGATCTAGGGACATACACATAATAATAAGTAACGAAAAGTAACTTGTTTCAAATTACTACTTTTGTTAAATGCGGAACTAACTATATATTTTTTTTAACGTGTTATTTGATTACAAATGTGATCTACTGATTTCATCGGGTTTGCATTTATAGTCTTATATCTAGAATACGAACTGTTTTTCACATATTGTTTACTTTTGTTTGAATAATGTATACAATATATTGAATTTGCACAAACATTGCCTTCTAATTTGCTGTTATTTCAATCATTTAAGCCAAAGTACGTAGATGGCTTGATTACTGTGTGCTTTATTTACACTTTGAAAACATCATGTTCCGGTGCAGGTTTGGGTGGAAATTCCATATGCCCCGGCGTATACTCGCGCATTTGAGGTGTCCTGTGTTTTGACCTGTAAATATCATGCGATGTATTCTTTTCTGCCACTGTAGTTAACGGGCACGTCATCATATAAGCAAAAGAGGGGTTTAATCCCCCAGCAAAAGAACAAACAGCATGTTTTGAAATATAAATCAGCTGTGATATTCACTGTGTAAGTGGACAAAGCTGGATTTTGCCACTGGTTTTTGAGCCGAACAGTGCTCATGCTGTCAGGTAGTGTGAATAATGTGTGAGCTGTTTCAGATTAAACGTTCTCTCTATCACTTTATTATGATGAAAACAAAATCTACATAATTTAAAATACTATTATTATTATTTTTCCGCCTATTATCCGAACAACATCAGACATTTTAGAGCACTCCATCTTTAAACTTTTACCAGTACTTAAAAATTGGAACCAGCGGACAAACATCACCGTTGCGCTATATATATTGCTCGTTGGTGTGCGAAACTGATAACACAAGCGTTGAGTGAATTATCTCTTCCATAATGTAAGAGAGCAATATTATTGGTTGGCTCAAAAACGTTCGAAGTTACGGTACACAGTACACATTGAAGCGTTGTCCAAGGGTAACCAAACACCACCTTTGTCTTTGACGGTTGGTTGGTTGATTGGTGTTTCGTTTATATGACGACAGATTCTCCACTTCTTAATCTACTCAATACGGCGGAAAACTGGAGGAAACCTCATAAAAACCGCCCCCGCGATTGCCGAAGTCACCTCGAGTGACTCCCTCATATACCTCAGGTCCACTGGGAGGCTTGAACCCCAATCTTAATCAATCCGATCTTCTGTTGGACCCAAGGAACCGAGTCCTCCCCACAACATTATTGATTGCGTCACTCAGTTGATTGAGCGCTGGACTGTTAGACCCAAGGAACCGAGTCCTCCCCACAACATTATTGATTGCGTCACTTAGTTGGTTGAGCGCTGGACTGTTGGAACCAAGGAACCAAGTCCTCCCCACAACATTATTGATTGCGTCACTCAGTTGGTTGAGCGCTGGACTGCTGAACCCATGGAACCGAGTCCTCCCCACAACATTATTGTATTGCGTCACTCAGTTGGTTGAGCGCTAGACCGCTGGACCCAAGGATCCGAGTCCTCCCCACAACATTATTGTATTGCGTCACTCAGTTGGTTGAGCGCTGGACTGCTGGATCTTTCTGATGGCTGCTGAGTACGACGGGTGGTTATGAAAGGATTCTTCTCAGTTCTCCACAAAACATCGTCAAAGTAAACTGATCGTTACTGAAATACCTATGAGATTGTGTTTTTATTAGTGTTGAACATCACATTTATATTTATTTCTGGTGCACATTTTCTACCCGATATGTTGTAAATTCAGACGGCCCAGTTCGCAGTCATATGAGTGAAATAACCTCGAATAATGTACGTTTACCAATCTATCAAAGTTACCAAGCATGTTTTGTAGAACTTTTGATTTTTTGCTGCAGCATGCAATTAACATGGCTCAATATGTGCTTGTGTTAAAGGTAGCAAAACGTGTTTGAAATCATCGACATAACCAAAACGTAACTCGATTTCCTGACTTCCCACTGATTAGCTTATCTTCGTGTAGATAAGCCACGTAAGCCTGTGAAACATTTTGCACCGTTAATGTTCATTGATGCAGACAACGCACACAAATCTTACGACTAATGACAATACGGTATTTAGTGGATCCTTTATCGTGTCAACATGAGGTTAACTTATTTGGTTCACATCAATGGTTGATCTGATATTGTCTAACATAAAACATAAACTGCCTAGGACCCGTCATAATGAACATTGTTACTTATTACTAGCGGGGCTCTATTCTGATAGCATTCGGTCTTTAGGTCGATAGAACTTACTTATCAAAAGAACACACAACATGCATACTTTCAAAGTGATAGAAATTCGTTCTCTTTCACGTTCTCTTGTGACAAGTATATAAACAGGTAGCGATGACAAGCGTAATAATTTACTGTTGGCGCCGTTTGTTTTACTTTTCAGGTAAGATTCGTGTTGTATGTGTTCTAAATACGTACGGTAAGGCGGATTAACTGATTCTATTTCCCACCTCTTTTCATGAATCGCATTTAGAAAATTTACAGAGTTAGTATATATATATTTGTATAAATGTAGAGAAAGAAAATTTTGCTAGCCTCCACTGGGATTCGAACTCGAATCTTTGGCTAGCAGGCCCAGCCCTCTAACCGACATCTGGAGCTACAGAGGCGCTCGGTAGAACGACCAAATTTGTATCCATGTAAAGTCTGCGAATCTTTCTCTGATGTGTACATATAAACGTAAATAAAGATCCCATGGGAACCTCGGAAACTCAAGTTTCAAATACTACATATAATTAAACTTTGGCCTGATTATCTAACATTTTCCTCACGTGACCAAGGCAGATTCCCAGTATTCGATTCAACTGCGTTGGATAGAATTTCGTTTCAATTAAGCGAACAGATAATGTCAGACAGAAATTATTATGTTGACATGATCGAGGCATCTGAATAAACTAGATGGAAATCTTTATTTATCATTAACGGAACAGATGAGATATGGACCTGATTTCCTTTATTCAATGCATTCTAACTGCATTGTCAGTGTGCTGTTGTGGTTAAATAGTGCCAGAGCTGAAATAAAAATACAAACGCAGAATAAGGGTCGATATAGTTAAGGGAATTATTTTTCGACATACATCGGTTATCGAACAGTCTTTTCTGACCCCAAATTGGAAAAAGTGACAAACATCAAGTTTCCAGGAAATGACAAAAGCGCTTTACTCTTAAATGTACCACTTGTTAGAAAATTCACACTTGTTTTGAAAGCATCGTTTGATTCCTATTGTTATTTCTTATTTGTGTATTGTAAGTGCAGGTATATGCAGTTAGTGGCTGGTCTGTGCAAGTGTTTTTTGTAAAAATAGATATAACGGTCTGTACTGGACACAAGGTAAACGGTGAGGAATCAAAACCTTAAAATTAGCTTATATATATTTTTAGAGAGTGAACATGCCATGATGTTATGTCTGTCAAATGTCAGACTAACCACTGCCTGTCAACTTTGTTTGTCTCATACTGACCATTCAAGCTCCAACATTGAAATATATAAGGAGAACAGGCGTCCACCAAAACTTGTACGCGCTAACCAAAAGCACGCTACCAAGCTCAATCCATAAGTCAAATTACCGACCCTACAAAATTGTCAACAATACTGGTATTACATTTTGTGTAGGATTCCTGGTTTTCCATTGAAAACCATTTAAATGGAAATACTCCAAGTAAAATGGAGGTCTACCGTAGACTGTTTGTTCCGTGGTTTATTTATGTATTTCCAGCAAGTTACCCACAATTCAACATTATCAGAACAGAACCTGTACAATTGTAGAGAATAAAGTTATATATCTGGCCCTCAACATATTAATATGCATTAACTTCAGCGACCTGGTCACTACAACAAATGTAGCATGAAAAGTCTACCATACATTTTACTTACAATCGTTCAGATTAAGCAGCTTTTAACGGAAAACCTATAAAATTTACAACAAAGATTATATCAGTTTTAGTTTGTGTTTTCGTTTCCTTCCCCTTTAAAAATCAAAGACATATCCGACAACAATCTTTGCCATCAGTATATCATGGTAATGTACACAAACTTAACACACATAGAAAGTATTGCTTATAGCTTATAAATGAACACAAAGTATAGTGTTATGCTCTTGCGTCATAAACCATTAATTAATTCAGAAATTTACTAGCAGGTTGATAAGTATCAGTGTTATAGCGTACAACGTAGGTATGCATGAATACATGATAAACTAAAAACGATACAGATGTTTGCATACACCCGTAACCTCTTAGTTGGTCAAAAGAGCTCTATGCATCATTGGCATGTGAAGAGCTAAACATACGTAGCTATTTTATAATGACTAAAATGGGCATTCCGCCGAATTCGAAGTGTTTTCCTTCTGCTGACACTGGCATCCATTTACCATACTTTACAACACAATACCATCATCTGTATTAAAGTCCATACAAGAAGAAGTTCAAATCACCCCAGTGAATCACCATGACACACGTTAAGCTCTCTATGTGTAAACTTTGATACTGTTGAACGTACAGAAATAAGTATTAATTTAAAAAAAAAGGGGCCGAACTGAGAACGCCAGACTGAAACAACTCTAACGAGGGGATGTTCTTTAGCACAGTAGCCGGCGTCCATCTGCACCCCATCCTGTACTTATTGAGAAACTTGCAAACACACTTGCATACGACAGTCCCAAGGTTATACTGGCTAAAAGATGATGTTGACCACTGCATGGGAGGATATCCGCATGTGTGAATCATCATCTCCTCTACAACTTCGATTCCATAAAGTAAACTCAAAGACATTAATCTAGCACTATGTTATAAATACTTTGCTAAAGCCTTGTATTCTTTGTCTATGTTTAACTGATGACATAATAAAGCCGCAATATATTCTATATCCCAACATGACTTCCTTGTTCGGAGTTTCTCTATGTTACTCATAACTGATCTGTGGAACTACTGGCTTTTACTCTAGCTCCTTTGATACGTTTTAGATTAACAGTAGGAATGAAATATCAACCGTTACGCTCGAAACAACAATCAATTTCATAAAAAGCATGTGTTTTAAGACCAAAGCCTAGCTAAAAGCAAGTATGTCTCCTGGCAAAGTCAGTAAAAGCCTCCTCCGAGAGCAGAAGGGTGGATGTGCCCTCCTTCTTAACAAAGATCCGGACCAAGCATCCAGTACCAAGCCTGATTACCTATTACAGATTCAGCAGCACGACTTTAAAGCACACCTTGCAGCAGACCTAGGAAAAACTTTACATTAAATATTATTTTGTTCTGTCAATACAAGAGAATTGCAGTTTTGTAATTTGAATGCCCTTGAATACGGTGTCCGTAAGAGGCCAGTTTCATACATCTGGACAATTCAACTATCCAAACTTTTAACTTCATTAACTTATGGTCGAGTAGCTTGGCTGCACATTAGACTTTTCCAGGCTCATCCAAATCGCTGTAAGTTAATTATCCATCTCTCGGTTCGATCTTACATTGGTTAGGGAAGTTTCCTGATGCGGTGACTGCTCTGGGTGTTCCTTTAGGGGAATTTCTTCTAGATAATTCAAAGTCACCATAAAAGTAAAATGGCATTGAGCACGACGTTTAACGCCAATCCAATAAATAATTGGATCAAACAAGTTGATATGTTGATATAGCAAGTGAAAAAAATAGCTGTCAGTGTAGTTATAACCTTGTTTAAAAGAAACTCCATGATTATCGAACGTCACAAAATGTCATTTAAGTCAAATGTTTATTGGAGTATGATATGCTAGTTAAGAAATGTGACACTTTATTCGATACTGATGTTGGGTGAAGTGAAATTGATATGGTTGGAGCGAACGCTTAAAAGAAAACGATAAGACTAAATTAAGTGTGTCAGGTTTAAAATAAATTAATCAAGTATGATGGTCATTAAGGAGACATAAATACGTTTAAGATGCGGTTTTCCTTAATCTTCTCATTATTTCGTTAGGCACAGAGCGTCCAATATCGGTAGTTGGTTGCGCATTGGACTACTGAACACCTTTCAGTTTACGGCATACAATTGATATGCTCGAGTCCGGTTGTCGACCGTTGGTATCAAGGGACAGGTTCCGGTTTCTGTTGAGATCACGGGTGGCTATTACAAGATTCCTCTCTGTTTGACCAATTCAGCCACGCAAAACATAATTGAATACAATTAATAGCAATACACATTCAAACTTTAAGCGGTTTCATGCTTATATTATCGGTTTTCAAGATACTTTGGACGGGAAAAAGAGTTTCGTGAATACAGTACGCGTTGAACCGCTTCTGTATTTGCTGTTAAAGATGCGACAAAAAGCCAAACCTATTTAATTTAAGATTGAATAACTCTTCTGTTTAAAAAATTAAAATTAATGACTTCTGCCCACACTCCTAGAACTTTGAACTCAACATTAATAAACACTTTACCAAATACTTTTTCCTTTTTATTTTGTGTTAGCGAAATCGAACTGGAATCGATTTAAATTTTGACCACGACAAAGATCCCGTGTAGATTTTTTTCTCCCAGCAGCAGAAAGGAATATTGGTTTAACTTATTAGCTGGAAGAATAAATTAATCAGTTACTGACGAGATAACAGGTTAATCGTATCCATGACAATTTGTATCAGGTTGGTGTCGGCATAGTGTTACTGACTTAATCACGAATTGATCAAAATGTTATCTATTTGGTGGTAAGCAAGTTAGTTTCAAGAAATCCTGGGTTTCTCGCGAGGTAACACACGGTTCGGACGGTTGCAAATTTCTTCTAATTTGTGTCCAAACAATCTCACATACTTTTTTTATTACAAATGCTAGACCCAATAAAAAAATTTACAGAAATATTTTGTAAATTATATGGAAGCTAGTAGGGCCTACTCGCCCAGTTGTCCGCCAAAAATACTTGCGCTAGTGTTGCAAACTTATTGCATGAAATTGACACAACAACCAAGACAAATATTACAAGAATAATCCCGTGTCTTGCTTTCTCAGCCAATTAAATTTGTAATATCAAATTTTACAAAAATCAATTTTGGTTTTCTTTTTTCTTTTTGAAGTGTAGACTTTAGTCAATTTTCTCTTGTTAATGGGATTGTGGGGAGTTTGGCGCAGACATTATATTTAGGGAAGGTGGTTGGTGGGAGTTTCCTGTGCCTTCTGAGCAAAGCGGCATCAGGAATTAGACGTGTTGTGATCTTCTGTTTTTCGTCTCTTTAATGTAGTGCAGTAAATGTGTGTATTCAGTGTCGTTATAGTGGATTCCTTCGCCTACTGAGATAGCACGCCGTCAAATGAGTGAAATAACCTAGCTTATAAGATATGATGTAAAACCCCAGTCAAACAAACAACATTCTGAACTGGATTCTGTTCTCTTTTGCAGAAAACGTTCAGATACGGTTGCAGAACTAACGAAGCCAGGAAATACCAAATGGTGTTACAACAGTGCTTCCTGCAAGTGGTTATCGCTTTGATTCATCCTTTGACTTTTCTGTTCCTATTCTCAAGATGTAATTCGTTTCGTAGATTGTATCCTTTTGGAAATATATGAAAGTAATAATGAAAACATTAAAATGTAGACCTTAATAAGGTTTAAATGTAGATCTAATTGTTTTATTGTTAACCTGGAGAATAGCACCTTAACGACGGCTACATTGTTGCTGACTGGTGGAAAGCCGGTGCCGATTTTCAACTTGACGGTTTTGATAATAGAGAAACCCCCCCCCCCCCCCCCCCCCCCCACAAAAAAAAAAAAAAAGCGGTCGTTCAGTTTTTCTTATTGTTTGTCCTGTTTTCTTACAATATCGTGTTTAAAGTTAAAAAAAAGGAAACAAATAGTAACTTCTTGTAAATATATCAAACAAACGAAAGAAGATGTTAAAAATCCGATTTTGTAGTTCTATATCTTGAGATCAAGTGTCAAAAGCAGTATTAAAGGTATCCTAATAATCAAACTGTAGGCATTTCCCCAAGTACGGTAATGCGAACAGTGAAAGCTGATCAAACAGATCAAACGTATTTCTGATCTAGTTCACGACATGTTTGCCTCTTTCAATCACAATTCTTACAGACATTTTGTATATATCTTGTTTGAGTGGCATTTAGAAGCTGGATACACTACAAAAAACATGACGACTGAGATGGATTTTCAACTGCTGGATAAATAGGTAAGCGACGTTTCGATCTAGATGCTCAGACCATTTTCAAGCAAACCATTGCTTGAAAACGGCCTTAGCATCTAGATCGAAAACGTCGCTTACCAGAAGTTACTTTTCAGAAGTTGAAAATCCATCTCAGTCGTCATGATTTTGTATATTATCCAGAATTAACACATTCTGTTTATTCTGATTAACATTTTTATATATATATTTAACGTCCCCTAATAGTGCTGAGGAGGTTTTTTGCCAATTTTAATTCTCCAGTACAGGAAAATTCCCCAGATTTTTGTTTAGAATTTGTGTTAGATCTAACTCATATGCCGGCGTGCTGGCCAATGTCTGAAATAAATCATCTAGGACATCTAGGACAAGAAAAAGGACGTAACACATCAGCTTCCTGATGACCTCAGACTCTGAGATGACCAGCGAACAGAAATCAACTATCACAAAACCTGTTTCCTTATCTTTTATCTTGAAAGAAAACCCCGACATTTGAAATTGAATGACCTGAATGGCTTAATGCATCCGAAGGACACACAGCTGTCACGGTTACTTAATTTTGCTTCATCACATCACGCTATCACGCCGATACAACACACCGGTATATGATCAGAACCCAATATGACTACGGAGTTTGTTGTGTGGCATTTCCACCAAACACCTGCTACTCATCGCTGTCATGTGAGTTACATGGCCTTGAGTACGACGTTAAGCATATAAATAAACACGCGAAAAAGATTGACCAATTGTCTGTAGGCTACAGGTCTATGGCTATCGAAAAAACAACCATAGTCTAAGAGATTCAGGGTTGATTAAACCTCGTTGATAGATTTGGAAGCATGTGTTGTGAAGGACGTGTAGTTAACAGCCTAATGTCCTACTTTATCAATTACAAACGTATCATATTTTAAAGCAAAACCAAATATGGGACATTTATTCTTCAAAACCACGTTTATTCTGTTTTCCGTTGGCTCATTTACATTTAGATTATAACTATTTCTACCAATAACTGTTTTCTCTATTTTATCTTAGCAGAAGTATGCCCAGGACTGCAATGTCAGAATAGCGGACAAATCAGCTATGAGACGTGCAAAGTTATGTGAAACAAGTAGATATTTTCTCCTGTGTAGAATTGCACTTCCATAACTCACTATATTGCGAAGTGAAAATTGTAATGCAACAAATATACTTGAAACATCGTGTAGCAATAAGAGTAAACATGTCGCACAACGTTATGCTCATAGGGCTCAGGTTGTTTTTGATTTGATTGATTGATTAATTGATTGATGATAGATATTTTAAGTCACATACGCCCCAAAAACCTCAAATTTGGTGGGTTCATTTCGATCAATTTGGATTGCCCTGATAACAACAAGTTTAGAAGTCTTGTCATAAATTAAAACGACTGAACGGCAAAACAAGGCCACCAAAATTTGCGACAATATAAACTTGAGAATACACTTAGTGTGTACGAAGAACGACGTCGAATTTAAGCTTTATTCCTTAAAACAAAATGTTTTAGTCCATCTGGTTGTAAAATCTGTTTAAAATGATATTTTAGACATGCGTGTCGAAACATTTACATATATATTAGAAGAAAAAAACGGATGAAAAGAAAAAATGTAAAAATAGAAAGGATGTATATATGTGTAACTGTAAAAAAAGAAAATAAAATGAATGGCTAAATTAAAAAGACTAAACAAATCCAAAAAATAAATTGTATTGTAGAGTTAAATAAAGTGCAACAGAATTCTATCAGATGTTGACAAAATCATTATGTAAATGTATCCACTGAAAAAATATGTAGAAGATTTTTATTGAATTATAAGAGAAAAACGTGACAACTGGAAATACAAAACGTTATATTTGTAAATGTCCTGCGTCAAAAAAAAAAATGGCAAACTTTTACAAATATTACAGTAAACACAAATTTGAGTTATACAGCAAATACGTTGACACTGATGATGACGTATGGAGTTTATGCACCATATAATCATATAACTGTATATATTTGATGAATTAGATGAGAATTGACGTAAGATGAAGAAAATGAAGCTATAAAGTATATAAAGTTGAATGAGTACTTGCATATGATGAAATATATGTAATTTATTTTACCCGCTGTTTAATGTAAGTCATTTATATAATACTGGCAAGACGGGATTATGACAAAGATTATACAAGGGAGATAATAACGGAGTGAGCAATTAAAGGGGATAACCTTTTTCTATTTTTTTTTTATCAAGCTATTCGCTTATGTTGTTTAAAACAGATTGTCTATATTTTCAGCACAAAAAAAACACCTGTAAATTCAGATGCACAAATTAGATTTAAAAAAGGTATCCGTACAATCGAAGCAATTTCATTGTCTATTTGCCTAGTTTGGAAAACAACTTTGCTAGTATTTACATAAATTGCTTCTGATATAAGCCTAAAATATTTAGAATGGGTGTGACTGGTAAACTTCTCTAGCTTATATGATCATTATGTTAAAATCAAAAGTAAATACATAATGTTCATTAACAGATTACTTCAACTGTATTGAAGGTGTCTGAAAAGGAGATTCCCTATTGTCCATTTTGTACAGTCTGTTAATGGTAGTCACTGAAACTTACCATTATCAAAGTGATGTTTGTGGTCAAACTGAGATACATCTGCATCTTTGCATTGCTCTTTGCTGAACACATCGTCATATTTCTTATATCACAATCCAAAGATGTCATAAAAACTCTAATTTTATCATAATGATCAGCTACAAATGGAAACTGAGTCTTAATGTTAGCAAATGTAAGGCTAGGGTTGTGATAAAGTGTGGACGTAAAGACTGGTGACAGGTAGAAACACAAATGACAGCCAAATGAACTTGCTCAAACGTATAATAATAAAATTTGAATTAGAAGCACTGACAATATTAGGCCTATAATGAAAGTTATATGATCTTTAACGAAAATAAGTTGCTGTTATTGTGTTATGTTCTAATGGGGTTCTTTAAAGTTGGGAATACCCTGATTCAATTTACTGTAACAGTCTACTTTGTTAATATTTAAACGAAGAGTAAAATGTTCCAAATTGTGCGAACCAAATTGTATACATTGTTTTGAGATAAATTTTAAGAAAAGAACTATCTCAATATCATAGATAACTGTATACAAGGACGCGCTTTGTAAAGTAATCGGTTAACAATGAAACTGGAAGACATGACATGATAGCCACTCAACAACACTTTTGAACGATTTGTAACTGAATTGAAATAAATACTGGATTTTCATCATACATATGTGTCCTGCTCATATTGCGTAAAGGCAAAACACTTAAAACCCTATTATTGTAAAAGACCAAGTATGTACAAATGTGTTTTGTTCATGTCCGCCAATACGGTTCAGTTATAGAGAAGTTAGCACGAGTCTTGTGCCATAGACAAACGTTAAATAATTAGCTGCCAATGAACACATTTATATAGAGGTTAGCACGAGCCTTGTATCACGAACAAACGTTAAGGAAACCTCTGCAAATGAATACCTTTATAACGAAGTTAGCAAGAGTCTTGTACCACAAATATACGTTACGGAAATATCTGCCAATGAATACCTTTATAAAGAAGTTAGCACGAGTCATGTACACAAACAAATGTTACGGAAATATCTTCAAATGTATACCTTTATAAAGAAGTTAGCACGATACTTGTACCACAAACAAAGGTTAAGGAAATATCTGCAGATGAATACATTTATAAAGAAGTTAGCACGAGTCATGTACACAAACAAATGTTACGGAAATAACTTTGTCAATGAACACATTTATAAACACGTTAGCACGAGTCAAATAACACAAACAAACGTTAAGGAAATATCTGCAAATGAATTCCTTATAAAGAAGTTAGCACGAGTCTTGTACCACGAACAAACGTTAAGGAAACATCTTCAAATGAACACATTTATAAAGAAGTTAGTCTTGCACCTCGACAAATGCTAAGGAAATATTTGCCAATGAAACCTAACCTGCTAAGAAGAAAAGAAAACGTTTAGCTATTTATGTTATCACACTTGTTCCAATACAATGCGAAATGTTCTTGCCGCTAAACGCAGGTAATGCTTCATACAATACGTTTAACCTTTGAACTCATTTTAGTATATATACAAAATTAATTTGAATTGAATAGTTGTATGTGTGTTAGGGTTTCTGGGTTGCGTTTGATGTTTCTTTCTTTGTCAAATTATAAACACAGAATTTGTTTTTATTCCAATCGCCTAGCTCCGGTAACTTCCGTCCCCTGTGAGTCGGAGCTTTTCTGTTTGAGGTCATTTTTAGGACATTTTTGCCACACGTTTACCGCTGTTTTCCATGCTTGTATACCATGTAAAGAAACGTATCGCATAGGACATCAAGTGCATTCCGCACCAAATAAAACATTACATTGAGTAAGTGACAGCAAAAAAATCAAAGAATTAAAACTGAACTATTGAGCATAATATTAGGTAGAAACGACAAATGCAACAATGGGCCAAGTCAAGCAAAATAGCTTAAAGTTATTTATAGGCCGATTGATCTAGTCAAGGGTTATCGGCCTTGCTATGTCGTTTTCAGCGATAGTCAAAATGACTAGTCATTACATAAAAGGTGTGTCACTGAAGTTAAACCATGGACATTTTTTTACCCCGTGGTGAACGGGGTTAGATCTTACTCACTCTCTTGTTGGCGCTTTTGTTGTTGTTGTTGTTGTTGTTGTTGTTGTTGATAAAACACTAACTAAATGGACTATTTCCCTGTTAATAATTTTATGATTGTTCTGAAAATTGGGCAATATATACCTGATAATATTACGCAAGTCATAACGGAGCCGGAATTTTCATTTTTAACATGGTTTTCTTTAAAAGCGAGTTTATAAATGCACACAGCACAAATGCTTTGAGGCATATTTTAATAATACATGCTTCAAAGCCTGCAGCCACCTGATTTGTATTTGTTTAAACATGCTCACAGCACAGATACCAAGGTCTTGAGGCAGGTAATATTAACACATGCCTCAACACCTCGACATTTGTGCCTGCAGCCACAGGATTCGTATTTGCTGCAGGCCACGGGGTAAGTCTCGCAGTGCAGACTTGTTATAGAAATGCCTTCTATGGTTCTTAATTTATATAAGATACGGGTTTACGGATTTGTGTGTAGGTTACATGTATTCATCGTGTTTTTACATCCGCGCAATGTTCTCGATATTTCTGCAGTCTGCATTATATATTTATTTTCTGGGAAATCCATTTATGTACGTCACCCTATTCATGTTGGCTATTTTTGGTATCTAACGTGGAGATTAACAAAGCGGGCTTGCGCTAATATATGTAGTTATCGACTTACACGACGAGTCAACAACTTATGTGACAGATTTTCAGTCAGTCAACATAGACAGTATTCGGATAATGAGTTGATAGAATGTTGACAAATTCATCTGATTTGAGAAGAAAAGGAAATAAAGCAACATGTTTCCCTGTTTCGTGGGATGGCTTAACTATAGATTTACAACAGAGGCGAGGTCGGGTTAACACAAACGTCCGTTTATTGCAATTTTTGAACGGTAAGTAAATAGCTGTGTATATTGCATCGTAGGAATGAAACTTATTTCCGTTAAATGTTGCATTAAAGTTGGATCATCGCATTACACTAGCAATTTCCTCTGAGACATTTGGGCTACAGAATTTTACCTTAACTTTTATAGTAGCGTGATCTCATATCTAGAGCTATGCTACTTTTAAAAAAATGATCAGTGTTATGGGCGACATTAGTTTTTCCCCATAATGCAGTGCGCGGGAGCCACTGTCAAAGAAATAAACGTCATTGCAAATACTCTAGTATTACCTTTTATAGATAGACCGAAATATAGAAATATCTAATATGATGACTTCAATATTCGGAGTTACTTTTATTTTATTTTACCTTTTATAGATGTGGAACTTTACTTAATACATATTTTTTGCCCAGCTTTTATGAGAAAAATTCTTATCTTCATTCTCCACAGTAAGATCTGCTGTGGTTTTCCGATGCTTTGACATAACATAAACGCACCTAGCTGCATATGGACAGTATTTAGTGTATCACGCAATTATATCTAATGTATCAACCAAATACAACTCCCAAACTTTGCCATTAAACAAACTTAGTAACATCTCATATTAAACCCAGATTATTACCAGTCTTAAAAGACTGGATAAATTTGCTAAAGACAAAAACCACAAAAAAATGCAACGGAAATGTTAAAACAAACACACACGACAAATGCAAGAAATAAGAAAGAACAGCAGAGACGCAATAGGCTATTTTTAACTTTGAAACACCATATTTTTAGGTTGAGAATAGAGTTTCATAAGGGAATTCCCACACACCAAGAGGTTTCGCTTGGAATCGACTATCTATACAACAAAATACCCATTCTTAAAAACATACTTAATAAGCCAGATAGGATTGTCCAGTGCGCATGTCAAACCCGAGCCTTGAGGAAGATAAATAAAAAACATAGAGCTAAGCTTTGACTGTGGTCGATTACGAAACGGGTGCTTTGCTTTGATACTGTGGTCGCATATCGAGAGAGAAGAATTGAAACAGTCGCTTATATGAACTGTATTAAAGACATATTGGCCTGGTGTCTAGAGGCTTGAATAAGCTGTTAACGAAATGGAGAGCAATGCATAAGACTGCCAACGAGTGACTATATTGTGTAGACCGCAGGTTTAAGGTATTCAATACGTTTATCGTAAAAAATTTGGATCAGAATGGGTGAAAAAACTTTAGTTAATTAGATTCAAATTTTGTTCATATCATATTTTACTTTAACCCATGTTGATTGAGTACACATTTTCCAACTAGAGCATTATAATGATTAGACAGTGTAGGCATACGTGTTGATTTAATGTAAAGATTATGAAGAGATATTTAACCAACCATTTCAAATACAACTGTAGAAGAAAATTAATTTATAGTATGAACGATGAAAATATATGTCGGGCTGACATGTCATATACCTTATGAGTAAATTATTTTAAATTCTACTTTTAGTTCAGAAACCCTTTCACTCAGACTTTAACCATTTGCTGTTCATCTGTATAATTTACTGATAACTGATAATTTTGACATTGAAATTATAGACTATCACCGATAAATAAAATTCACACTCAAACCATATGCATGTTTCTAACATTTTCAGCCTTATGTAAATGTAATTTAGATTGCAGTTTATATATTTTCCAGTGCAATATTGGCTTGTATCTTTTCTTTTTTATTCTTATTTGAGATAATCATATAGACTCAATTCCCTGTAAATGATTGATTTACTTTTAGGAGATATCAAGGACAGAAAGTCTAGATAATAAAGACCAAATTCCCTTTAACTGATTCCTTCTTTACCTATAGGATATATCAAGGACAGAGATTCTATATCATATAGATCCAATTCCCTGTAACTAATTTCTTTAATTTTTTGATATATCATAGACAAAACCTCAAGATCATATTGACCCAATTCCCTGGAACTTATTTATTCAATTTTAGCAGATATCAAGAAAAGAGCTTTTACATCATATAGACTCAATTCCCTGCAAAAGGTTTATTTGTTAAGTGGAGATATGAAAGACAGAGCATCTTCATAATATAAACCCAATTCCCTGTAAATGATTTATTTAATTTAAGAAGATATGAATGACAGAGCCTTTAGATCATATAGACCCAATTCCCTGGAACCGATTTATTTACTTTTAGGAGATATGAAGGACAGAGCCTCTAGATCATATAGACCCAATTCCCTGGAACAAATTTATTTACTTTTAGGAGATATGAAGGACAGAGCCTCTACATCATATAGACTCAATTTCCTGTAAATGATTTATTTAATTTAAGGAGATATGAATGACAGGGCCTCTAGATTATATAGACTCAATTCCCTGTTAATGATTCATTTACTTTAAAGAGATATGAATGACAGAAC